>APFE031558727.1:266229-277975 GCA_000404065.3 Pinus taeda
TACATGTCAGGCCTTCCTTCCACTAAGCATGGAAATGACTGTGTTTTTGTGGTCATCGACAAGTTCTCAAAGATGGCAATTATGGTGGCCTGCAAGAAGAATATCACAGCAGAAGCCACTGCTAAACTCTTCTTTGAATGAGTGTGGGTACACTTTGGGATCCCACAGTCTATCATCTCATATTGGGACAACAGGTTCCTTGGTACATTTTGGTCCAGTCTCTGGTCGATGCTGGACACCAAACTCACTAAGTCCATAGCCTTCCATCCTCAAACTGATGGTCAGATAGAGGTTTTCAATAGGATGATCGTACACATTCTGTGCATGTACAACTCAAAGCATCCACGCACATGGGACGAGATCCTCCCCTATGTTCAGCACAACCACAACCGGGCTCTCCACAGCTCGACTGGCCACTGCCCTTTTCAAGTGGGCTTGGGATTCCAGCCACTATGTCCCATCGATGTGGCCATGCCATTTGCAGCTACTCATGTAGATTCTGCTCATGTTCAGTCCGAAACAGATAAGGAAAACAACTTCATTGAGCACATCCAACATATTTTCCAGCAGGTCCATGACATTTTGGAGAAATCAAATGCTAAGTACAAGCAACGACATGATCAACATCGGGTGCCACACAAGTTTCAGGTGGGTGACAAAGTCTGGTTGCATTTGCAAAAGGAACGCCTTACCGGAGCCTATCGGAAACTCAGACCACTCCGATATGGCCCTTACACCATTACCAAGGTTGTGGGAGACAATGCATTTGAACTCAGCATTCCCCCATTCCTTGGCCTGCACCCGGTGTTCAATGTCGACTGCCTTTGACCATACTTTCCACCATTACTAGACACGTCCGACATTGCAGAACAACTCACACACAGAGTTAAATCTAGCCTGCATGGAACAAGATACAACTGATCGGATCATGGACACACAGATCAAGCACACTCACCAGCAGAATATCCAACTTTATCGAGTTGTCAAAGCAGGACAAATCCTTCACCAGGGCAAGTGGCTCACCAAGGACCAAGTGCAGCAGAAGTTCCCTCATCTCATGGAGGAACTCAACGCAATGGGGACCATTGCTTCCTAAGGGGGCAGGAATGATCCAGGTGGATATTGGTGGCCACCCGCTAATTCCACTTGGATCCCCTCTAGTGCTTCTTTCAGTTTTTTCAGTTTCCTTAATTATAGCACAATTAACTATTTTTAGCAGTTTTTCAGGTCCTAAACTTTCGGAGCCATTTTGAGGCCCTAAACGACGTTTTTTGGGAAATCTACCACCAACAATTTTCCTATCTACAAATCATCTTTTTCGTCGTAGTCCTCGGATATATCTTTCCAACGGGCTATCATGCATGTCAAACGGAGATAATACGACCAATTCACGACCCCGAGAAGTTGATGTACCAACTTACCCAAAAACGGGGCCCACAATTTGGCGTTTCATCTTCTAGGGTTATGTTTTGGAATGTGAAGGGTTTTTCCATTGTTTCTTAATAATAAATAGGACTTCGAGCCTCATTGTAACACAGTTCAGAGGCATGTAGCCACACATCTCTTCTCAGAGATAAGCTACCATTGCCCTAGCTGGTTTATTTCCATTTCTGGTTGTAAGCATATTTCAGTATTTTCCATTAATGAAATGAAGTATTATTTCCGTTGCATCTTTGTGTATATGGCTATCTCTGTAATTTGTTGCATTCCTCTTTAAGTCTGGATCAATCATATAGTTAAATTTATATGTTATTTTATATACATGCACATACTCAATCTTCCTAAAACATGGTTGATATGTGTGTGCCTTAGACAATTAAATGCCACAAATCATAGTGAGATGTGCTTGAGTGTGGGTTAAGTAATTGCATTGTGGGAGAACTAATATGCATTTACAATGTCTATCAAAAGAAGAAAGGTGCAACTAATATGCATTTACAATGTATATCAAAAGAAGAAAGGTGCATTGTAGAATGCATGTGGGGTCATAAGAGAGGCATCATGTCACTATACCAGGGATATAAAAATAAAAGGGTATAAAAAATGTGAATAAAAAATGGATACATACAATATTTAGTGAAAATAGGGGTTTTATAAATTGGGAAGGTGTATTGGATTTATATTGGTAGGGGGTTAAATAATGTGGTTTTTAGACGTATTTTCTAATACACAATCAAATTAAGGGTATTGTTTATAGAATTTCCTGCAAATTCTCTACAAATCTCGCACTAAGATCATGTAGAAAATTTGATTGTAGATTAACCTGATAATGCAATATACCAAAGAAAAATACTATAATCTACTTCTACTATCAAACTTGCGGAAGCTTAAAGATTGAGTTGAACACATATAACCATAAGAAGAAGAATCAATGGACATGAAACACATAAAATACTCAGGGGAAAGCCTCAGCTAAAAACCTCACTATCTGTATTATCATACAAGGTGGAAATACATTAGAATTATACAAAGTCTTAGCTCTCATAGCTAACCAGCTCTTAGTACAATCCTCCTGGATGCTCATAGGCAAACAAAGATTTTCACCAACCTTCCTCTCTACCCTCCAAGCTCCTATTTCCTTGTGCAATTACCTCTGGGATGATCTCCTTCACCCAGTGTAACACTACTCTCACACACTGCTCTAACACACTGTCATAACTGCGCAATCCTCAAGGAACGTTACCTTGACTACATCGATGAGTTTCCTTTATAGGAAAACACATGCAACTAATAGTACATTGTCCTTAACATTTAGCTCAATTGGGTCTTTCACAGAATAGGCATGCATGAGTTTCTAATGAGGGAATCTTCAGTTATCTAGAGTACACTGGTTGAGTGCATGCATGCATCAACTGACTGATAACTCACTGTTAGGTCCTCAAACAGTTTGGAACTAATTTAACTGGACTTAACTCAATAAACTGAGTTAACTAATTACAACTCAAATATAACTCGATCTTATCTCCTTAATTAAGGGATAATATCCTTAATTTAAGGGATAAATCTTGCATGACTTCAGAAAGATTTCTAACTTGAATTTCTCCAACTAATTAATCCATAATGAATTAATTAATTACTTCCAAGCAACTGATGAAACTAAATTCGAATTTTAATTCAAGGACAAATTAAAATTTGAATATTCTGGATTTTTTTTTATCACTTCTGGTTGCTATTTTCAACATTGTTTAGTATGCCATGAACACACGTACTATGTCAGAGGTTCAGTGAGTGAAGCCCCCATGCCATCAACTCTATGGTGCTCAGAAGGCGCGTAGTGAGATTTTTTACTGTATACTCCATTATGAACCTTTCAAATGTATATCTAGTATATTGACATCACATTCTACGCTCACATAAATATATCTTTGGATAATCATCATCGATAGGAACACTTGAAGACTAGAGCCACATTATTATGCATTTTGTAATGTTCACTTTTACTAGATTGAACAAATATCAAGTTGCATCTATGAATGGAGCGTACCATATTTATTTGACTTATGATGGGTCTCTCTCTCCCCTTCCCACTTTTGTATGTTTTAGAAAAGCACAATAGAAGTGCTTAATTTTCTATTGATTTGGTACATAAATGCCAATTCACTAACTTGTGCTTCCTATTGTAAGAGGATAAGTATGGTAGGTCTAAGCTCTAAAAAAGTCTTGTATCTTGTAGATTATATCCATGTTTTTGTCCTCTACCTTAGTTAGAAACATGGTTTTTCATACAATAACTTTATAATAAAATAAAACATGTAAGGCCTGAACATGCAAAGAAAATTGTCTTACAAGAGACAAAGAACTGCAGGAATTTTACTATCTTCGTATCATTTGATTTTTCATGCAATTCATTGATTATTGAGACTTGAATAATTTAGAGTACATAAATTCTCTTTATAAAGTGATAAATCCTCTAAACCTTTTATCAAAATCTTTCTTTTTACCATTTGGTCGTTTATCAATTGAAATTAAGTTAATAGAATTATGAATCAAATATATAATAGTTGCTTAGGATTTTCTTGTATATCAGATACTGTCACATTAGGTGGGGGATTATAACTTATACTACAAGTTCATTGTTATGATATTGTGGATGTTTTGCATGAAAGACTCTACAAGGGAATTGTATTTTTTTATACACAATTTATTGATAACTTTGTAAGATATGGTGCTTGTAGAGAAATTGGAATATTTGATGAAAGTATGATTTGACTTTATCTTAGAAAACATTGTGACCAAACTATACAACATTGTAATATCTGACATTTTTGGTGGGTATGTGGAGATAACATGTGAAAATGATACTATGGAGTACAACTAATTTAGGATGGAATTATTTTTATTTTTTGGACTCACAAAGGAAAGGCAAGGCCAAGATGCAACCAATCAATCATTATGTTAGTAGGAGGTTTACTTCCTTTGGACCCTAAGGATCATGGAATATTGTGGCATGTTACCTACCCACATGCTTGGGTAACCATTGGAGACCTTTTTTCTTCTATGATGCAATCTTCCAGCGAGTTGTCATACATTATTTATTATATGTCGTCTTTTTCTTTCCATTTGTTTTCACAGGTTTTCTACAACCTAAGCTTTTTAGCATGTAACTTAGTTGGCATGATTGTGCCTAAGATTTTCCTGAAGGTTGAATACTAAGTTCCTAAGGTGTTTTTTTCTATGGTGACATTTGATTTGATTTTTTTATATAATTTATTTGGCCACATAGTAGCCTCTATCGCCCAATTGAAGAAAACTTGTTCGAGTTTCTTTCTTTTCTAGGGAAAAATGGCATTGACTACAAATTTAATTTATTAGTTTTCTGATTAATAATGAACACATATAAAATCAATCTAAAAATACTAAATTATTACTTTATATTGATTAATGGTGAACATACGTAAAATGAATATACAATGACTAAATTAGTCATTTATAATGATTATTAATGAAAGTAAATTAAATGAATTAAAACTATATTAATGAAAGTAAATTAAATGAATATAAAATACTAAATTAGTCATTTATATAATGAATATGAAACTACCAAAAAAGATAAATGACTATTGTAAAGGATAACTTTTTTATTACAAATGACGACTAAAGTTTTCATATATACGACTATTAGTAGCTAATATACAAGATCTCATAATACAACCAGAATTTAGTCATATTTCTTTGGTCATTAATTGGTTTCAAATGACGATTAAAATTTGCATATATATGACTATTAGTAGCTAATTTATAGTATCTTAACACGACCAACAATTTGGTCATTAATTGGTTTTCTCTGGTGATCATGTAGTAGTATATTTTGTTGTGTATTTGGTCATTAATTGTGGCAATTGATGACTAAATGAATGACTAAATATATTAATAGATGATTAAATTGAGACAACCAATTAACAACTGAGCCAAATGCGACTAAAATTTGGTCGCGTTATAAGATACTATAAATTAGTCACTATTGGTCATCGACTGAAAAATCGTTGTTTATATGAAAATTTTAGTCATTTTTTTAGAAACTAATTATCTATTTTGTAATAGTAGTACAACTAGGCTATGGATGATGGAGGTATGAGAGGTTGAGTGTAAATGTAGTAGTACATTAATGACAATCAAAAGGATTGGTCCCCAAGAGTGAAAGGGTGGTTAGAAATATGATGGAAATGAAGTATGAGGTATGGTCTTGCGAGATGATAACAAATAGTCCTTCAATGAGGGATAATGAGACATTGATACCAATAATTCATAGTGGTACTATTATGTGAGGCAATTCATGAGGGTGGGAAGAGCTACCAATTGAATGCAAATGTTCATCAGTAGAGGGGGTGGTATAGGAAAATGCAATGAGACTTAGGGGGGGGGTTATGGTGATATTAGGGGGAATAACATGGGTTTATGTGTTGGGCATTGGATAATACAGTGCTTCCTGTGTGTTTCACGACATAGCTTAACCACATTTTGTGGATCTGCTAACTCTAGCAATGCATCTGTTTACTAACATTTGCGGGTTTTGGTGTAACGACAATCGTGATTCCAACAAGTGGTATGAGAGCTAAAGGTCTCAAGTTCGAATCACACCCAGCTTACGCTAGGGGGGAGATTTTTGGGCATTGGTTAATCCAATTCTACCTGTGTTTCACAACATGGATTAACCGCGTCTTGTGTATCTATTAACTTTGGCGATGCGTCTATTTACTAACACCTGCGGGTTTTGGTGTAATGATAATTATGATTCCAATATTATGCAAATATTTAAAAGGAAGAATATGTCGTGCCAGTTTGAAGAAGATGAAACCTCATAAGTGAGTCACTATTGTGTGCCATGTTCCTAAGGTAACTAGTGCAAATAGAAAGTGGCATCCTACATATGAAATAATAACCCTAATTGAAAAAATTAATGATAACAATATGAAATAAACAAAAATATATGGCATATCACAATGCCATTTATGGTACATCTTAGTAGAAGTGTGAATGAGACAAGTGCCTCAAAAGAAAATTTTGAAGTTGAAAAAAGGAAGATATAAACATGTAGTGCCCAACACATTGATCCAAACAATGCAAATAAGTAAAAAAAAATGGAGTTCATAGGTTCACACATGGTCAGAGAGAATATTTCATGAATAGGTGTATTATGGATATTTCACATTTTACTGGGATAAGGGATTCAACACTATGCATAATATGAAAGGGAGTAAACATGGTGGAGGTCTTGAATAATGTATAGTATTCCCATAGGGTATATAATAACATGTGGTGCCAATTGGTTTCGTGCTTATTCACCATGAAATGTAACATCATTTTGAGAACTTCGTTAACACCTTTGACCTACTCATTTGATTGGGGGTAGTATGGTAATGGAAAATTGTGGATGAAGCCAAGAAGTGATGAGAGTTATTAATAAATCTCATTCTAAAAGTGTTTACCATGGTCAAGCACTAACTCATTGGGAACACCAAGTCATGTGATTACATGGTTGAAAAAGAAATTTGTTGTAGTGTCAGTCGTATTGTTGAACATAGGAAAAAGTGTTGATTGTGATAAAAGGATGCAAAGTAGCAAGGGTTGCTCATGTCTTGTGGGAAAATAACTGACATTTCATGCATCACTTGAATGCCTGAATGCAATCACGAAAGTGTATGGGCTAGAAATAACCAATAAGGAGGATTTTTTGGGTAGTGGACATCCCAAATACATGACTCCTTTAGGCTCCAGCATGGTAGCAATTAGGACCAGCTCAACTTCTTCAAATGCCATACATCGATGTAAGATGGTATCAACACCATGTTTGTATCTTACTTTCCAATGAGAATATATTGAGGGCCTTGATGGTGAATACGTTGACAATAGTACCATGAGATATGCAGTCCAATTTTTTATGTATGCAATTAGACAAGAATATACCCATACTGAGGATCGTCATATGAGATAATGATTAGATTCTGGTTGAGGAAACTAATGTCAATTAGTGGATATTTGGTGTTTGATGGCAAGTTTGTGATGAAGTATATGAGTATAATGGCCTTTTTTTCTTTTTGACAGGGAAAAATCAAGATAAATTCTTGAAGGATGACTATCCATAAAGCACACTTATGGTTCATCATTTGGCGACTGAGCAAGTAACACATGGTGGTGGAACTTGTAACTACTTTGATAGTCTTGAGGATAGCGTGAGACACAACTTCTAGACTACATGAACTAATGTGAGTGTGATATTTTTGTATTGCTCATAATTAAGGGTTGGTCCTGATAGGGTTTAATCACATATAAGTAGATGATGCGTTCTATATCATCATGTCCCTCTTGCAGTAATACCCCTACAATAGAAACTTTTGATGCTGACAAGTAGAGGGTATAATCCTTAGTGAAATCAATATGGATAATTAGTGGGGTTGTTGATGGTGCAATATTTAAAGCATAATTTTTTTTTCAACTTGTTCATCCCATTTGAATGGGATATCCCAACAAATGATATCGAGAAATTTGTGAGTGCAAGTGGTGTAATTAAGGATGAAGCATTGTCAAAAATTAGCCTTGCCCTAAAGACATGACAATTAATTTATATTTTTGGGTGGAGGGATCTCTAAGCTAGCTTGAACCTTTGGGGGGTCAATCATAATCCCATATTTGGAAATAATGACTCTTAGTATTTGACTATTGGACGCACAAAGGGTTCAAGCATAACTTGTATTGTCTACATCATTATAATGGGTAGTGAGATCATCCAAGTAAGCAGTGATGAGATGAGCTATATCATCAAATATGTATTTCATGGCTCACTAGAAAGTGGCACCAACATTATTGAGTTTGAAGGGTATGGCACAATAAGTGAAAGTTCCCTAAGGAGTGGTGAAGGTAGTCTTGTACTAATTTGTGTGTCAAAGCTAAATTTTATTATATAATACGAAGCCACCCATAAAGGATAAAGCTTCATTTCCTATACACACATCTAGGAATTGGTCAATAAATGGTGCTGGAAAATTATATTTTGTACATGCTTTGTTCAAATATCAAAAAATTAGTGCAAATTCGAATGGTGCCTTGTTGATTCATAATAGTGATTAGGATTGAAACCCATGACGTATAAGAAATGGGGTGGATGAACCCTACTTTATGTAGCTTGTCAATTTCAACTTTGATAGCCATGGATTTAGAGGGGTGCAAGGGCTGTTGAATTTGTGGAATGTGAGAAGCATTAATCCATGTGTCAATGTGGCTATCTAAAATGGTAGGATCTAGGCCGAGAATATTAGTGTATGACCAAGAAAAAATATCTTGATACTCTTGAAATAAAGCCTTATAGGTAGTAACCTCTTCAAGGGAACATGTTGCCCCTAATGATAAATCTACGACTATGCTAGGCTTAGGAGATACATCTACTTTAATGGTGAGATGTTGAACATATTTCCTTCTCCAAAGGCATATGTTGTGTGAATTGGATTTTTGGACTACTCAATGTAGCCCGAGGGATAAGACATTTGGCCTAAAATGCATAAACATATGTCACATATGGAACGAGAGGTTTGCAATCCCCTTTAGGTAAAAAAAAGGAACAATGGTGCATGGAATCCAAAATGTAATTAGGTGTTCCATGCACCATTGTTCCTTTTTTTGTTCTCTGCTTTCTTCTTCCCATTGTTGGTTGATTACAAGGGTTGGATGCATTTAGTTGCTCAAATGCCTCCTATTGTTGAGTAAAGGAAGGTTGTACAAAATTGACCTCTACATTTTGTGGAGGATTCTGATTTGCAAGGTTATATTGGGGTGGGAAGGGAAATTGAAATAATGGTTTCTTTGTGTAGGATTCCCATATGAGAGCTTGGAAATAAACATCCTATCATAGTATTGCAAGGTGGAATAATCAGTTACCTATATGGGAGGGACACTTGATGTAGGGGTGGTTCTGAAAGTACCCACTCATCATAGGTAGGGGTGGAGATAATGCCCCAACCATGCTATAAAATGAAGGAGATGATCCACATGGATTTCCATGGCTTTGATAAGAAAATTGGATTCAAGATCAAGGGTTGTATTCGATAATGAACCTAATGAGTCTGTCAACAACATTTTATGCCTATATATTGTCTTTGTTGAAAGGTTAGGGTCGAGTAATATCAAATATTACCATGTAAAGGTATCATTGGTGTGCATAAATTAACTCAAACTATTGAGCCTTAATGATTGATTATTCCTACATCTTGGGTATGGTGGTTGCAACATATTTTATTATGATTGGAAAAAAGGGTTTGAGTAAGAAGTAAAACAAAATTTCTTCTGGGAACATCAATTTTGTAGATGTTGTAGCATATGTGCCAGTAATGGATATGGTTTGTGATATGAGTGGATGGTGTTTTTACAAACTCAATTAACAATTCTAGTCTTTTATCATGATGAACCAGTAACTGAAAGAATGTGAGAAAAGACACAACCAACATTTAGAAGGTATTGTGGGTTCTTGATTTCTCACTAACATACCATTTGGTTAAAGGGCTAGTTAGAGTGTGCTAGAAAATAATCAATTGAATTAAGTCCTTAGTGATACAAGTTGATGAAAACCAAAAATGAAAGGTCATTAAGTGGTTAGTATAATTTTATCCTAGTTTCCCTTTAAACTTTGGAATGTTTGAAGGAATTTAGTTTGCACTGCAGGGAAAGTTAGGGCATGTTTGATGGGATCATTCATTAGCTTCAAGAGATCCTGAAGATTTAATGAAGAAATAAATGAGAAATTGAAATTTTTATTAGGATTAGCCATAGTGTGATCTTGACGAGTGCTTGGTGTAAGGATACTTTGATGTACAATGCTATGAAACAATGTGTCACTTAGGATAGATGAGCCTACCAATGTTGGACCAAATGGTGATCGTTGAGGTGAAGGTTGAGTAGGTTATGATGCATTTGGGAATCCTCCCATTAAAGGTGGGAGACCTTGAAGGCAACAAGAACACTAAAGTACAAAATGATCCCCTATGGTTCTTGGTGAAGTGTGTATGTTTTGATGAGATTTTAGACATGTAAAACCAATGAGTTCAACACATAAAACAAAACAAAAAACAAAAATTCATTACTTTAATGATTTTGTAATGTGTTTAAAGAACCAATTTTCAATGATCGTGAAAATAGGGTAATGTGTGAAATCCTAAAAGACCTAACATCTTTCCACTCAAATTATAACTAGACCTTTCTAAAGTTTTCAATAGTCGGGGATGAGTCCACGGAAAGAAAACTAGGAAAGGTATGAAAGGATTATTATAATGAGGGATATAGGGGCATTTCATAAAAGGGCTAGTGGCATTTCTAGTAGTTGTTCAAAAAAACCTTTAGGTGTAGTTTCACCCCACAACTAGCACCTTAGGTGGATGCCCAATTTTTTTGCCACTAATATACTCCCATCCAGTGTGGGTGAGATAATATCAGCTTATGGGTATCAACCGTGGATGTGAAGCCCCTACCAAGGGTTGGGAGACTCAAGGAGGACTACAAAATCATCGACTGAGGGCTTCCCCCTACACGGGTTTTTCTTGACCAGTCGATTTTTTGACATTGGATGATGGAGGGTTTAAATTTCCCTAAAAGACAATTTTCCATATTTCACCTAAAAATGACTACGGGGGATCATTTGGATGCCTACCCCCAAAGTTCTAAATTCAACTACAATATTATTTTTTGGCCTCACAATTGAGTGTATTAATGTGCTAAGTTAGGTAGATTTTAAGCGATGATGAGTTGACATGATGACCCAAACTTTTTTATTTCAGGTGTTAAATGACGAACTTCACATAGTCAACTGTTATGAAACTAGCTCACAAAAAGATAGAAAAGATAGATCAATGCTTTAGAATTCAGCCTCTTCGAGGGGGAAACCTCCTTTACATTACACAAATGAATGATTCTTTGATGATACAAATGATAAGACCTCCTTTCTATATATAGGAGTCTAAGGGGTCATAATATAATCAAAGCCGACATAACAATAATAATGTAAGGGCTCAATAATAAAAATAGTGGGATTCTATGGGGCAAAATAATAACAATATGTGGACTACATGGGTACAACAATATAATAATGGGGTTGTACTAATAATAGTAAGGGGTTACACTAGTAGTATAGGGGCCTAACATGCCCCTCTCCTTCAAAAATTGTTGTCCTCAACACTTGAGTAGTTCTTGATTCTTCTGTATAAAATTCTTGTCCTCCCATGTGGAATATTCAGCGGGTAAGTTCTTCCACTTGATGAGATACTCT
>APFE031558742.1:0-13949 GCA_000404065.3 Pinus taeda
TGTTTGTCATTAGAGAGTCTTAGACTCCTAGGAAGGTTAGATTTGTCCGCAAGTATAACTCATTCCGCTTGACAAAAAGCATAGAGCTCTCTAGGATCATGATGAGGTAGTTGCAAGACAGGAATAGCTGGAGCATGCCATTTCTCAAGTATGCAGTGAGCTCCCCATGCTCAAGATTCAGTCTAAGGCTACTTCTGAAGAAAAAGTACAGCAGTTAGGAGATGCATTTAGATAATCAAAGGCATAGGTGGACAAAGTTTGCTTTAATTTGCAACTACAAATCGTTGAGCTTTAATTGATGTTGTAGCTTACTACGGCACTAGAGATCAGAGAGAAGCATGAGGTTCCCATAAGAACAAATAGGGAAACACTCGATGCGGTAGTCAAGGATTTTAGCCAGTTGTTCGAAGAGACTCTAGAATTATGAGCCTCGTTGCAGGAGGATCCATAGGTGAAAAATATTTTAGTTTCCATCTAGGATAAGTGACTATAGTGTGACGAGATAAAAACAATGGCACACAACTTAGCCCCTATGTAATGGTTCACCCGATTGAAAGAGGGCGCATCTCTGTAAGGACAGATGAATGAGTTGCAAGGTGAAAATTATCACTGCACTGATGCAACCGTGCGAAGAATAAGAAGTGCATCTCTCACAAATTGTGGAAGGCATACTCAAAAGTCTGCAGCAAACACAACAATCCATCGACTTAGTAGCAGAAGGGCCAACTACAAAATGTTGGCCGAAGAAGTTTGATAGGCAGTGGTACAATGCACAGAGGCACTTAACCCAATGAGGCATTTGTTCAACAACATGAAAGCAAAGATCCAAAGCATACCAGTGGAGTGACTCGAGGATGAGTCACATGTTTGTGTTAGGGGCCTATTGGGATGGGGTCCCCTAGGTCAGTTTTGATAAAATATTGTAAGTTTACGCATTTTTAGGACCGGAGTGCACAATGCACAGGTCAATAGGAGTAAAGGAGTTTTAGGAAGGTCAAAACCCTTTACATTTTGGTATTGTTTTGAGATCTGCCCATGGTTTGCAGACAATGGTATTGTAATAGAAAGGAGTATATAAAAGGCTGTCTTAACGAGTCTAGGATAACATGAATGAACAAAATGGGATTTTGATATGTTTTGAGTCTATACAATATTTTTGTCCTTTGGTGAAGGGGAAGGCTCCTAAAGCTGAGTGCATGGATACCTTGGTGAGTCCGCAACTGAGTGCACAGGACCTTGCAACTGTGCATGTAGCGTCTGTGAAGTCTGTATAAGGAATATCTGAAGTAATAAAAAATATTTGAAACAATATTTTTGTCTGTTCTTTTATACTTGCGTATTTTGTATATTTATGCATACTTGAAAGATAATTATCTATACTTTCAAAGTTACTACTCCACTAAGATATGAATCTAATGTTATATGTTACTTTATGCATTATTAGACGTTTACACAAATTTTATAGCTCTGTTTAACTGGAAATCACATTAGTTCAGGAATTTCATGAATAAGGGTTCGCAAAGGTCAGATCAGACATGAAATTGAAGAAAATTCCTTAACCCAAGCCCCCTCAAGCCAACACTTACAAAGGGACTAAAAGAGAAGAAGGTATGAACTTTAGAAATGAGTCTCAGACATTTCTGAAGAAGAAATTCTACAAGAAGAACGGGTTCTATTCCCAAGAGGATAGTTTGGACCTGAAATTAGACTGTGAATAATCATCCGGATATGAGTCAAATGAGTATCTTCTTATGACCCTCGAAATGGACTCCAAGAAGCATGGTCTTATGGACTTTGAAGAGGAACAAGAGGAAGGAGTGGTAGACCTTGATGGAGAGCCCATTAGTGCGCTTGATGAGTTGAAGAAAGCAAGGGATAAAAATAAGCAGCTGAAGGAACACTTGAAGCTTGGAGAAGAAGGAATGTGTAACTCAGATAATGAGGAGTTTTCATATCAGAAAGAAAAACTTGAAGAGGTTATCAAGAGAAAATATAGTCTAGTTCTTATGCTGAAAGGAGAAAAAGGAAATCGTGAGAAGCTAGAAGAGGAGAACAAGTAGCTGAAATAGGAGCTAGTCAAGTTGAAAAGGGAGATGACCTAAAAAATCTTCAAAGATGATCTTTTGTCTTTAAAGGTTGAGCTCGAGGAGCATAGACGGAAAGTAGAGGAACTTCAATATATGATTTAAGAACCAAAACGAGCATGCCATGTCGGCTCACCTTATCAATGCATGATAAAGAAAACAAATGGTATGTAGATAATGGTTGTTCCAAACACATGTCTGGAGATAAGAGCGAGCTTCTATCACTGAAAGAAAAATATAGAGGAGGAAATGTCACCTTTTGCAATAACGCTCTAGCAAGAATCAAAGGAAAAGGAGTGGTTAGTCTTGATCAAAACACAAAAGCACAAAATGTGTTAAATGTGGAAGGTCGCAAACATAATCTACTAAGTGTTAGCTAGATGCATGACAATGGCTATGATGTGACCTTTCGATCAAAATATCGTGAGATCCAAAATAGAGAAAATGGAAAACTAGTGGGCAAGGCAGTCATGACTCCCAATAACGTTTATGTGTTCGATGACTTAAGGGTCAATTGTTACTTGAGGAAAACTAACGAAGCATGATTGTGGCATAAGAGGCTCAGACACATGAATTTTGATAACCTGATAAGGACAAGAAAGATAGGCACACTAAAATGATTACCTAAATTTTCAAGGCCTGATAACACCATCTGCAAGTCATGTTAGTTTGGCCAGCATACTAGCACTCATTTCAAAACGAAAGGGTTCTCCTCATTCAGACCTTTCAAGCTTATTGACACATATATTTATGTACCCACATCAAAAGGAGAAATGCACTTCCTACTATTCATTGATGATTACACGAGGGCTACTTGGATTCTCCTCCTAAAAGAAAAGTTGGAAGCATTTAAGCACTTCAAGAATTTTAAGGCTCAGGTAGAGAATGAGAAATATTAGAAAATAAAATGCTTGATATCACATAGAGGGCGAGAGTTCACCTCAAAAGAGTTTGAAGAATTTTATGAAGAGTAAGGTATGAGAAGGAAGTTCTTAGTGGCCAGAACTCCTTAGCAAAATAGATTTGTGGAGAGACAGAACCAAACAATCGATGAAATGGCTAGAGATATGTTATATATAATAGGAGTGAGTCACCACTTCTAGGGAAAAGTAGCTCAGGAAGTAGTATACCTACCAAACATAACTCATCTCAGGCCTAACAGTGAAAAAACACCATAAGAATTATGGAAGGGTAGACATGAATCATTTAAACACCTCAAGGTGTTTGGGAGCAAGTGCTTCATTAAACAAAATGAAAAGAAACTTGGGAAGCTTGACTCAAACCCTGATGAAGAAATACTGCTTCAATACTGTATTCAGAGAAAAGGCTATAGATGCTACAACAAGAGGAAAAGGAATACAAAAGAATACATTAACATAGTGGTTGATGAAGTAGGCTCACAACTTAAACTCTCCAAAAGGAACTTGGACAAGTTGAGGGACGTAGATCTGAATGAAATAAATTCATATAATGAAGGTGGAAGCATGAACATATTCAAGGCCAAAAATTCCTTCCAGATATGTACAAAAGGAACATTCTAAGATTTTGTTGTAGTGCCTACAACCACTCTCCAAAATTTTGGTCTGCACCAATTTTAGAGCCTCCCTTGAGAGTTTCACTTAATTAATGCACACATGCAGGTTCACTCCATGAGCTCGTGTGAGTCCTCGCATCCATCTTGCTCATTCATTTTATTCAAGTTTCTTCATGCTGGTGTCTATGTCATGTTTGCGACCATGTTTTGGCTATGCTCGAAGTCTTCCCTTCATATGTACTTGTTGTGTTCACTATAAAAGCATCTGTCGCACTCACACATAGAGTCATGTTCGTTATTATGCAAGCATCATCTCAATTAATGAATGGTCAATCATGAGTGCCGCACTTGTCACTTGCACTGTAAATCAGTCATGTTGAGCATGTGTGTCTCGATGGTTTGAGTCGTTTCATTGTCGAGTCATGTGATTGTCTGTTTGCATGATCACCTATGCATATTTCGATCATTCACACACATATTCATTCTTTTACAAGTCCCGACGACCAGAAACCCCTATAACTGTCACACCATCACCCCGCCATCGACTCGATCGATTCTCAACTAGAACAACATAGAAGTTATAAGCTAGTCTTTTAAAGTTGTGCTACCCGCAAGAAGTTCAATTAACTTCCATGTTGACCACCCGGATAGTCGGACTCAGAAGTCACCCCAGGACTGACCCCCTTCAAAAATTGCTCAGAGGCCACTAACCTCACTTGCTGAATAGACTGAGGAAATTATGTAGACACCAAGTGCTCGTCCTTGTCTCCTTTAGAAAATTGCACAGTTTTCCTAGTCAGTCATCTAGACAATTGACTGGGTGCTCATCTAAGAAATTGCACAGTTTTCATGAGAAGGCCTTCTGCTGTCTAGCAACGCGTTTAGATAAAAAATTATGTAGAGATGATTAGCAGGCCAGCTTCCCAACTTTAGTGCAATTTCCGTACCAGGAGCTCCTAGCAGCAGACTGCCAATTTCCTCTAGAAATTGTGTAGTTTCTACTGCTAGTGACTGAGCAGCCAACTTCCAATTCCCTTTGGGAATTGTGCAGTTTTGGCTACCAGTGACCCTAGTAGGCAACTGCCAGTTCCCTCTAGGAATTGTGTAGTTTTGGTTGCCAGTTCCCTCTGTGAATTGTATAATTTTGTCTACCAGTCTCTTGGGTAGTTCCTCCCAAAAACTACGCAATTTATTCCTACTGACCCTTCATGCAGCTTACCCCGTTCCTCTGGAAAATTGTGCAAATATGGCTTTCCAGCCCCCATTTCTCATTTGTTATGAAAAATAGGTAGAGCATGCATGCCTTGCCTTCTTCAAGCCTAGACTGTCCCTCCACAAATTTGTGCAATTTTACCTCCCAGCTGAGCCGGACTTTGCAGGCAGTCACCGTTGACTCAGATTGCCTGTCTCCATCACTCAATGACTCTTGTGTAGTTTCCATCATCAGTTCCTAGAGCCATCATCCCACTTCACAACCTTGCCACCTCTCCTAGTCACCTACATATGAAATGATCATGTGCCATGGTAGAGTAGGAGGTTTTGGATTTGAAGTCATCTCATCATGAGAGATTGCAGGTACAAGTACACCAACAAACATGGTGAATGGGATGCACAAATGGAACACATGCAGAAGGACAGGTTAACCAATAGACAAATGAATGAAGCATGCAAGGTAGACAAACGCAACAAACATGCACGTTCACAAACAAATGAGCCTGTCAATCTTTCCTGCATGTAAGCAAGGAACAACATGTGAAAGCTTCATCAAGCGAAGCAAGGACCATCGAAGACTCCATGCACTTCGCCATGCGAAGGTGAAGCTATTATACACCATGAAGACATCCATCACCTAGCAACATTGTAGCTCGACAGGCACTCCAACAACAACAAAAATGTACCAGCATTGTCATGTAAAGTCATGTCGAGTCATGTCATGAGTCATGTCACCCACATCTCCACTATCAACTATTTTTTCAATCAATGTGATGTAACGTGGAAATCCAAGAGACCAACTTGTTGAACAAAGGCTCATGTAAGTCGAAAAGTCATGGAAGCCAAATGGTCATGAGGGTAATCTAACAACCACAAGGGTCTGTTTCACCCTTGGCTATAAATACCCCCTCATTTTTACATGCAAAGGATTTTTTACCTCAACTCCTCCCACATAGCCAAGAGAGTCTATAATGTTTACTTTGAGGAGTAAGTAGTGGCTCCAATGCCCCGCACTTGGGGTTAGTGATGTATGGTGTAACAATGTTTCTTGGAACTTTCGCTTCATTCAGAAGCCTGCTAACAGGCCAACACATTTTCACACATGTATTGTATCTCTTGTAAGACTGATATTTAACACTTGTAATGCATGTTGCTTTAAACTGTGTTCTACATATGAACTATTTCATTTATTGTAATTCATAATATATTAATGGAAATGTGTTGTATATGATGTTAATTCTGTCTCGCCCATGTAGACTGCTCTCTCGGACATCAAAAAAACCTTTCACATGAAGCTTGTTGTAACAACTGTTGCACTCATTTTGAGTAACCCGTTGAGTGTTGTACATGTTATCTTACCTTGTATTTTGTGACTACCACATCTGCGTGGATTTCTCCTCCAAAATTGTGCATGTTCTATTATGTTGTGTGTTCCTAACAGTGTTGGGACCGCTCTAAATCAACCTAGAACTCACTCTCACTCTTTCCCTCAACAATTAAAGAACCATTGACACAAGTGACACTTACACTCACTAGGCATGTGACCCTCACTTCTCAAAGCCAAAGAAAACCACTCTTCTGTGCTCACAAGCAAGAGTTGAGGGAGATCTTTAAGATAATGGAAACCAGGCCATCGTACCAGATGGGGCTCCTACACCAAACAGTGTGAGGTATAGTTGGGACTTCATATTAGATAGATCCCCTCATGTTGGTGGGTCCAACACTTTCAAGAAAGTCATATTCTTGGAGATCAAAGAAAGGGTGGCCAGAACAGAAGGAGACTTGTGGGAAATACAGATCATGAAAATTTGGCTCTAGTATCACAAATAGAACCATTTGAGTATCTCAGATAGCATATAGGAGTTGTGACTCCTCCCTCTAGATGATTTCATTTTGGTAGGAGGTGGAAACTATTCAGCAGGAGGAACTCATGGCCAAGAAGCCTGCATTGGTTCAGGGGGAGTGCAAGTGAAGTTTTCTTCATCAATGATGTCAAAGGGTGAGAAATTTGACATCAGAGTAGACCATGCCAAGCTAAGGGGGCATTTGTAGTGTTAGCATTAATGCCAAAGGGTGGGATTGTTGGAAATTTGATGGTATGAAGGTGGCTGGCTGTGTAAGTGTTGACATTGATGTCAAACAAGGCTCAACTTGATGACGGGTTTCATGCCTTAGTGGTTTTGATTCTAGCTAGGTATGTATTTTAGAGCCACCTTTTGAGGCAAAATATGGGCTTAGTGGCTAATCAGACTCCTTTCATTGGAAATTGCTTTGTAAAGCTTTCCAATGGTATGTGGAAGTCTAGAAATGGACTTGTGGTTTGAGAGATATGGCTCGCTGAAATTCAGGATGATTCAAGCCTTATGCATAGAGGAATATCAGAGATCAGAGGTCTTGATGAATCAGAATTAGATATCCTGGCATACCAAAGGTCCTAGGTAATCAGGGGTCTAGATGAATAGGAGGTCCTAGCAAATCACATATTGAAGGCCCCAATGAATTGCATATCAATGATCCCAAATCTCAGAGGTCTCACAATATTAGGGGATATGCGGGGACTATGCATTCTTTGTTAAATCATTAGGGAGGCCAAAAAGTAAAATACAAAGGAATTTGGTGAAAAAATATAGTAGGCAAGGCCCCTTTCTCTCTCCTCCAGGAAGGACATGTGAAGGCAATCGATTGGCTCCAATAAGGACATAAGATAGCATATGAGGAGCTCCGATGAGGACAAGGGTTAGGATTTGATTAGTTTCGATAAGGGACACATGGCCGATTATGTCACCATGATGTCACGTTATAGAGGAACATGATGTAGGCTATTTTGGTGTTTATGGATGGCCTAATGGGCCATAACTGAGTGACACATTTCACTGATCAGAAGACGCCATAGGGCATGAGATGACATCACTTTGACAATTGGTGATCGAAGGTTTGTAATGGTTGGCTCATGTGCCATTATGAAATTTTGTTGGGATGGAGGATAGAAGGTGGTTGTGAAGGCTTAAGGGAAACAAAGGCTAGGACTAAACAAAGATGCAAATCTACAATCGATGATCAACAATTTTTGATGGAAAGGACATTGTCACAAAGTGGAAATCACCGATAAAGGGCTCTGATGTGGTAAGTGCATGGTCTAGAGGAAAGACAAGGAACTAAGGGCACAACACATTATAAGGGAACCAAAGGCCTCCAACAAAATGCTGGAAGACATAGCACCTGAAGGCCAAGCCCCTGGTCACTTCCCTTGGTCCTATGGTGAGATGTGTACAATAAGGACTGACTAGAAGGAGCTTAAAAATCAGAGATTGATGACCATAGGATTTTGGTTGTTAGCACATTGGCCACAGATGAAAAGAGGCGATAGACGGGGCTCCGATATGAATGGTGCTTGGTCAATAAACCAAGTCCTATGGTGAAGATATAATAGGGGTCTAATGAAAAATGAGCTAGACATGATTGAAGGTTAGCAATCAACTATTTCACATTGTTACACCACTACACAATACTACAATGAAAAGCTCCTATATGATGGTACATGGTGCCATTAATATGTATGAATCAACAATTGTGTTTTTGAATATAAAACTATAAGGTTGATGGCTGAAGTCCTCCCATGCATGAATTGTAAATAAATGAAAAACAAAGACTCCATGACCATGTACAAGTAGATCTCTGCTAACCATAAAGAAGTATGGGGAGCCTCTTTGAAATATTTAAGGGGGACCGAGAGTTAATATAGGGCATGGAGAGATAGTTGTATGACAAAGAAGTGATCCTTTCCCAACCTTTTGTGTTTAATTCAACGATTGAACTAAAGTTTGTGTAAATTAGCAAAAGAATTTGGTGTCATGTCTATGGTACATGCATGGGCAGAATTGATGATGACAATGGTTAGATCGAGCCAAGAGAAACAAATGAACAAAATTGTGAACCTCCATTGATCTAAGTGGGAATGCAGCATAGTTTCCAGTGAGAGCCAAGAGGAAAGAGCTCTGTGTGTGCGCACTACTGTTAAAGGCTAAGTGAGAGCCAATTTTGTGGGAAAAGATTGACAATGCCTAAGTAGAAGGAAAGAGACCCCGAGAGTAGCACTCTATGCATGAGGCTAAAATACCTATGTGCTCTATCTGAATAAGGTTGTGTGTGTGCCTTAGAGAGAAGAGGTCAGACAACTAAGCCTTTGTTTTGTGAAGAAAGGCCAAGAGTATACTGTGTTTTGTGGAGAGCAGATAGGCCAAGAGTTGAGTGATTGTTGATGCCAAGCAGATCAAAGGGCTACTAAAGATTGCTATAGAGAGTTGTGAAGTGTAACAGAGTGAGTTGAGAAAAAAAGTTGAGATCATGTAGAGAAGTAAGTTGTGTATTGGCAAAGAGTGTTGCAAAGGTAGTGTTGTGGTGAAATAGTAGAGAGCCCTAAGCAAAGAAAGCAGAGCACAGAGCAAGTGTTAGAGTAGGAAGTAAGAGGAAGACTACCACAAGTGTTAAGAAATAAGAGTGCAGAAGTTGAATGTACAGAAAACCATTAAGTTGGTATTTTACTTGTAATTTTTAGGCCTCTATTTTCAATATGAAAAATGCATGAAATAGTAAAATAGTGGAAGTAATAGGTTGGTGCCTGCACACTTAAGAGGTTGGTGCCTCTAGGTAAGTTAGTGCTTTCTAAACAAAAGAGGTTGGTGCCTCTTGGTAAGTTGGTTCTTTCTAAACAAAAGGTGGCTAGTTCCTCCACTGAGTGGGTGCTCACAAAAAAACATATGTAATTAAGTTGGTACTTAAATTACATTATAAAACAAACAACAAATTGGTAGTTTTTTCCCTCTAGGTTTTGAGGTGAAAACGTTATGTCAAATGTATTCTGGTCATGAGATTGTTGTTTGAGTGTGTGTTCTAAAAGTTTATAAGATATACTACTTTTATGAATGAATTATTTCACATATGAAAGAACATAAGAAGGTACTATAAGAATAGTAAGAAAATAAAATAAAGAGTTTCTTAGATTACAGATTCATCGCATCGTTTCAACAATTCCTTAGTTCCAACAAAAATTTCCCAAGTCATTAAAAGAGTTGCAAAGGAAGCATTGGAAATTTTTTTGTATAAGTGATCATCATTGAGAAGGAATTTCTTTCTATTAGAGTCATTACCGATGATGAGAAATAAAAAGAATCCAAGGAAACTAGTAGGAAGTGTCAACCTTCTTTAAGCAAGCCTAAACATAAGGACTTATCAGATATTGAAGTCTCGACTAGGATGGTGAAAGAACTAACCAATGAAATTTTAGAACTAAAGAAAAGGTTAAGCTAGACTTCTCCTAGCAATAATCCTCCCAATTCTTTCCCTTTTCGAAGGAATAATAATAGTAGTAACAACAATAATCATCCTGTCAAGTCTGCCAAAGCTTGAATATTGTGATAAATATAGAATGTATGGGTATGTACAACTATTTCTCTTTCCATCACGAATATCATTCGAAAAACACATTCCCCTAGTGGAACCACAACATGAACACTTTGGTCGCACACGTTATAGATTCCTTACTAGCAGACGAGAAAATAGAACAAACGAAATAAATAGAAGAACCTATAATGGCTAAAGAAAGTACTGGTATTGGAGATGTAGTGAATACCTCTGATTGTATCTTTAATGCTCACAAGAAAAGCATCGAAGAACCACCACAAAGTGAGCCCCCACCTCAAAAGA
The DNA here is from genome assembly GCA_000404065.3 of Pinus taeda. Taxonomy (NCBI): domain Eukaryota; kingdom Viridiplantae; phylum Streptophyta; class Pinopsida; order Pinales; family Pinaceae; genus Pinus; species Pinus taeda. The sequence goes on from APFE031558742.1 coordinate 10,534, forward strand.
AAAATAGTTGATATAGTTTAAGGAGCAAATTGCCCATTTATAAATAGGAGGTGACAAGACAAAAATTATAGGAGAAATTATTAAGAAGGATCTCAATACTAGTCAATACTACTCAGCATGTACAAAGTAAGTATAGAAATGCAACTAATTCCAAGTGTGCTTCCTCCAACAACAAAAGTAAGTCCATTCCAGGAGTGTCGAACAAATCAACTCCTCTAGAATATTTAGCACTGTTTCTCAGAGGTGAAATGATTGAGTATAATGTAGTTGAATATTTGAGGAGAGCTCGAGCCAATATTTCCATCTTTCAGCTCTCGAATATAGCAAGCCATTGTGAACTTCCATTCTAATAATTTTCACATCTTTTGATAGGTGATAAAGCTTCTTCCTCTCAAAAGGTGTCTCATAAGTCTTATGGCTCCTTGAATCTATAGTTAATGTTGTAACATTAGATGCTAACACTCCCTGCCCTCCATTTTTATTAACATTTGAAATTTTTAATTATAATTTCCATAATTTTTTATTCGATTATGGTGCATCTGTAAACATAATTTTGTTATCCACTAACAAGAAAATAACTGCTAAATGGAACAAAACTGATGCACAAATTATTCAGCTAGATGAATCTCTCATGCAAGCTACTGGTGAACTTAAGAATGTCCTTATTCGATTATCATATGATCACCAAGTTCACCAATGTATTTAGGGATGGTTGCATAATTATAAAACCATGTAGCAAATACCGGTCTATAAAATTACAAGGGTATTTGTTGGACACCTAATCCTAAATGGGTTAGTGTGGAAGCTAAACAGACTAAGTAGTCCAAGGGACCTTGGGATGTGAATCCCAACGGTCACCATATTGTACTATAAATGTACATCTATTGTTAATAAAAACGCAATGCAAGCTTTATCTTTCCTATTTGTTCTCGTTGTCCATGTCTATTTAACATGGTATCAGAGCCATGATGAGTGGCCTGTTTTCCCTGAGCAACTGGTCTAAGTTGCCTTGAATAGTGCTGACTAGAGCTGGCCTAGTCTTCTGTAACGTTCCATTAATTCTACCATCCCTGCGCTGTACTTGTACCCTGCTCTTCTGAAGCTGCATACCAAATGGTGTCAGAGCTGAAACGCACGCTGCCTGGAACGCTGCTGAGTGAAACACATGCTGCCTACTCACGCTGCTGAGGAAATGGTAACGCTGGAAATGGTAACGCTGTCTGCCTGAAGGAAATGAGAAACACTCTCTGACAAGAAATGCTGCCTGACAAGGAACGCAGGAACGCTTGAAGGTAACGCTGTTGAAATGAGCGCATATGAATTTCCATTGCTGTGTGATATGTATGTCTGGAATGAGGCATTAAAGAAAAAAACACTGTGTGAGAGATATATGAGCGGATTTGAAACCTGTGTTGAACATTGTTCTGTGGGAGACAGTGGTGAATTAATTTGAGACCATGTCCTCATGCCCACTTTAAATATACATATGTATCGCTGGAATAATGTTTTCCGAGGTTGCTGTTTGAATAAGAATCGATTCTATGTACTAACGTTATGCAGTCAAAGGGCGCAAGGTCAATTTATGACTGTTCGTATGAGACTTACATCGTGGCATTATTAGTGCTCTGTTCATAAAGACTGTGGCAGTTAGAAGGGAGTTATATTGTAACAGAGCTGAATTTGAGGAGCGATTTAAGATAAACCTGTGTGTATCGCCAGACCCGATTGCAGCTCTGAATGGTCTCCTTACAAGCTCATTGACATGCCCATGTTTCTATGCTAAGAGAATTGGTGGTATATAAATTTTGGAGCAACTCAAGCGGATCAGAGTGGCTTAATAGAAGCGTATTAGCATTGGGAAGAAGGTTCTATAAACTTGTTATACGTGTGCTTATTTGTGACATATATATATATATATATCGAACCTGGATGGAGGGAGCGGAGGTATGTATATATCGGAGCCATGGTTAGCGATACATATATAAAGCGTTGCATACACATATACCGACCGAGAGTAGTAAGTGAACAGGGGATACATGTGTGGCGATGAATCTTGCCTATGGTAAGTGCAATATACGCATACGAGCCTTGTCCTTAATAACGTGTCGTGGGTATATATAATGGAAGCATATATATGTTGTGTGGACCATTACAACGGGGTGTTTTTGTAAATAGAAGCCGTCAAGAAGGATATCTTTGTCACAAATCAAAAATATTTTTTTCACAAGATCAGTGCCACAGTTCTGCAAGTCCAGGAAATACCTGCAGGTCTATATGACATCGTTCTTTAATTCACAAGGGTATTTCTGTCACAGGTTTGGTGATTGATTGTGTGTAGACTATCAAATAAATTATTTTTAAATTCCCTTCATCGATTGGTTCACGAGATGACAAATACTCTTCAGATGAATCTCGCTGATCAACGTAACCACTCTGCAGTTTTCTTTATATCTTAGCTTCGGAAAAATCTCTCAATTCTGTGGGCGTCTTCACACAGTTCGAGACTTATTTTGTAGTTTAAATCGGACCTCGTAAATATTCAATGGATTCCCTTGAATTATTGAGATGTGAACCAAATATATCTTCTGCGTTGAAATTTGATGGCGCAGTACGGGTGCTCTTAACCTCTCTGGAGTAGCATTTAAGAGGCATTAAAGTGAGAGAATATATGCACCACTGTTTTGATTTTATATGGGATTTTATATGTTGCGCCACCCACTATGGGATTTTATATGCTGCGCCACCCATTGTAGGATTGTATGCTGAATTTCTAGCTCTCTTTTGGATATTAATTATGCCGGTTTCTCCCACACACTGGAGATTTTTAATAGATCTTGAGGTCTGCACTGATACTCCGCATCCATATCTAGGTAGGGCGGCCTTAATTCCAGTAGACAACTTGATATTGGTACTACAGGTGCTCCATCAGCTATAGTACCCTGAATAAACTTCTGAATTGCCTCATGCTGGTTGATAGCTACACTCTCCTTGATAAATTTTGTTTTGCAAGATAATTATATGTTTAAGGTGCATGATTTCCACAATATCCAGAAGCTCTGAAGTTTGAAGTTGAGGACAACACTCATCTTCACATTTATATATTTTCTTGCATTGGTATATCCCAGTTTAATAGTGATGTTATGCTCCAGTTCATTCTTGAAACGAACTGTGGACTGTTGATTTACCATGTGCCCAATTGCACCAATGTTTATTGTAGCTTGACGAGAAATGACCTCTGGAGAAAGTGAATGCAACTTGGTAACATCCAGCTTATTCAGGTCCTGCTCCATCAACCATTTTCGCGACATTGTTGCCACTTGATAAGCCCTTACAAGATCTTGTAGTAAGAGTACAATATTATTTTTCTATTGTTGTTGCCTCAGTTGTGTTTTTTAAGTGACATTGAAGAAAAATGG
>APFE031558745.1:0-52500 GCA_000404065.3 Pinus taeda
AGAGAAGCCACCTTTTGGAGATTTTCCTACAAGGAATGTGTAGCATTTTAAATCACAAGTTACAAATACAAGCTGCATTTGGTATTTAGTAGATTGGTTTTGTATTTGGAAGATTAGGGATGGCACCAAAATGCCAAAATATTTGACAATGTTCTTATGGGGGATATAAAACTCATTGGAGTACATACCTTTGATTGATAGATGGAGTCTATGGATTCTCATGGTGGATTGATAACATATAGATAGTATGGATGCTCATGGTGGATTGCTGTAGACTTGCCTCTTGTAGCTACATAACCTTTGATTCATTATTGGATATGAAATCACCATTGTATGAATACATTTTTATTCTAGGCTAGACATCTCAGTTGTCTCGCCTACAATGGATAATTCAAGTTGGTTGTAATAGTCGAGGAACAAATAGAATTGTTGGTACCCTATACCTCTCATATAAGTGAATAAAGGAGAGATTATTTGCAATTGGTATTCACACACTTTTATGAAATACTGTTATGATACCTGAATAACTATAGAGTTTGAGATCTAACTAATTGTTGGTATTTTTGTCTCTCTCTAAGATATTCACTTGTACTTGTATTTTGTCCCTCCCTTGTGGAAGTAGCATTTCTTAACCTTCTTGGATCTTATTGTAGTATATTGGAGTTCCATGGTTACTATTATCCCTTACATATTGGAGATTATCGTTTTGAGATAAAGCCTTCTCATGTAATTGCGAGGAAGAAAATAAGAGGAGGATTACCTTCCTTAGAGGTTGTGTTTGAGAGATTCTTGCACCTGGGTTTAAGTGGTTAAGCCAGGGTTTGATTGTTTACCCTATTCGATGCCTTTTGGATGGTTGATTTACCCCAACAAGTGTTATCTACATGTATTTCCTTTACATAGTGTTTTCAAGGTGTTTCATTTCTTCATGGAACCCAAACACTCAATTAATTAATAGCGTATATTGGTACATCTAATTTTCAAACATAGCCTAGGGTTCATGGTTTATATAACAAATATGACATTAAAAAAAGGAAAAATAATGGATGGAATGCAAGTTTGTTTATTTATTACAATCCATGTTTGGCATGGGAACAACCAACGAAATCCATATTTTATGGAAAAAATTGGTGTATTGATATATAATAAATAATCTATATTTTATAAAAGTTTTAGTAACTAATATAAAGCTTTTAGTGCATAGTAGTTGGAAGACTAAATATATATTATTCTAGAGATCAATAATTTTTTTCTCATTGGAGCCAAACGCATGCATGGTACTTAATCATAACATAGTTGAATGAAATTTAGTGCATACATAAGCATAGTTGTCCTCCATGTCATATCAAAATTTAAATATTTACCCTGCGATTTGGACAATGTAGAGGATATTTCTCTAAATGTATGTGACTATATTTACATATTAGCTATCATCCCTTTACAATTTCCATTACTATCATGCACAATATTTCTTACAGTCTCTTGACTCCATACTTCTCTATATCATTCCACTCTTTCTACATTCTCTTATGCTTTGCAACTCCAAATGATAGTCTTACCTTTCTCCCTTCCATTGAGACAATATTGCTTTCTACTTGAAGTTTCTCCCTCCTAAGAATGGTTACTAACTACTGTCCTCTCTTTTGGGAGTGATTCCCAATTCTTGCTACTTGAATATGCAAGTACAAACTTATTCTTATTATCAAATATCCCACATTATGCTTTATTTATTCTATGTATAAGTTCTCTATGGCGACATCCTTAACCCTCTCCAATAAATTTCTTGCCAACATATCAACACCTAATTCATTATAGTAATGAAAATATCCCATGTGATCCTCAGCAATTTTGATGGTCCTCCTTTAACTTCATCTATCGACTTCATATGTTCATGTTATGTATTTCAACGCTATACTTAGCATCACTTTCATAACTTTTTCCATTTCGTCATTAAGTAGATGGAAATTAAATTCATTTCCATATTTCTAAAATGATATGTGTTTCTTCTTTAATTATACACAATCTTCCTATTCAAAATCCATGGTCTTCCGAGAAAGTGTGCTGAGAATAAATGGAAAAAAAACACATAGAACAATATCACTATAACCTATAATAAAAATTACTTATGTTCTTTCCTCTCACAATTTCACTATGCTATTCTTGTAACCTCTTCTTCGAATACAACTTCCCAATAGCTTTAGTGGACACCAAAATTTTTTAAACTAATAATAAAAAATTAATAATAATTATGATTTAACATTATTAGGTATTTTATGAATTAATTTTATAATTTTTTAAAAGTCAATTTAATTTATTTTATTTAAAATAATTAACTCATATTTCACTATATATAGTAATATTATATATCTTATATGTATTAATATCATTTAATATTATATAAATAAATTAAATAGATATTAAATCAATTTTAGCAAAAATTATTATTAAAGAAAATTATACAATTAATATACGTATATTGTATAATTTTTTTCAAAAGTTACTTTCACAATTCGCATAATTATTTTGCGAAATTAAACTTTTCTTTAACACTTTTTTGTCACAAAATATTCACAATTCGATATATTATTTTTGCGAAATTAAATTTTTGTTTTAATTATTAATTCATGTTTCTTTTAAGCAGCATGACGGAGTTGTTGAAGAGACGTCGTAAATGTTCATTTTTAGTGCAAGATGCCAATGAAGATACAGAGATGGTACGCATGCCTCCTGATTGTTGCTGGGATTAATAATTATATTTTTCCTTAGAATTGTGTTTACATTAATAACTAGAATCTTCGAAAGCTTTTTTTATTTCTTTAAGTGTATTTTAAGTCTTAAATTTTTAAATTGTATTTTAAATTTATATTACTTCTAATTATTTATAGAAAATAAGTATATTTTAACATTAAGTATATTCCGTTAAAATATTTTTAAATTTACTAAGAATAATACTCGAACATAACTGCTATATATCACTAAAATAGCTGACTATATACTATACGTTGCTGAAACATTATTGCTACGGCAAAATGATTAGTTTACACATTTCCTATTATAAAGAATGGCGTTGTGATTCCGAAGAAATGATTTCAATTCTTAGATTCTCCTTTTCACTTTGAGTTTTATAAAAAATGGTTGATTGTTATATTATTTTATTGCTTTTGTTATGTAATACTTAAAAATTAATAATTATCTATTATATATATTATTTTAAATATTTTAAAAATAAACCAGATATATTTGGTTTAATCGTAAATCTTAATTATTTTTAAAATATTAAATTGGAAAAAAAAATAATCTTGGAAAAGATTAACCTAATCATATTGATTAAACGTTTAATGTGGATAGGAATATGGAATTTTGGAGAGTTTAGTATTCCGAGGTTACTTTGTGTTTCCATATAATTTTTTTTTTATGATTATTTTAAATTAAGATTTTATAGTGGATGATAAAATAATGATAACAATAACTGTATAATATAATAATATGTAATTAACAATTATATAATATATAATATTGTAATGAAACAATACATATTAGTTTAAATTGTTTGACTCTTTTAACAATTGTTTTAATTATTTTTTAATTATTTATGAAAATTTATAGGGAAAAACTTAATTTTTCTTGTCTCATATTTTTTCAAAAGGCTTTTCTAATTAACAAAGAATTACATAATTGTTTTTGGCATATCTTTCTATTTCTTAGGCTATTCCATTTTTGTTGATCCAATCATGATAGTCTTATTTCTCCATCAATGCTCAAGAGCCAATCTTTAGGTGATATAAAAATAAATAATTATGTAGTATTTATAGATTCATCCCTTTAACACTTTTTTCTTATGTAAATCAGGTAGTGATTATATTACTTCTTCCATTACAATGCATGCATTATACTTTATGCTTCTTGTCATGTCAAAGTGAAATGATATTAGAATAATGAAAATAATTTTTTGTAAATGTAAATCGTTTATAATGGATAACAAAACCAAAGAAATAAAAAAGGTTTTAAAAATATAGCAATATGTCAACTAATCTACATTTATCATCATCTATGACTACAACTTATTAGACTTTTAAAACACATCAAGTAATGTAATAAATATTCTAAAGTGAAAATAACTGCAACTTAACTTCCAACCTTCATTCATCATTCATTCATCAAATATACTGAGCTTACTAACTAAACTATGTGCAACATAAAAATATTTACACTGAGCTTACTAACTAAACTATGTGCAACATAAAAAAAAAATATTGAACAAAAAAGCACATTCAGAAATTTAAAACTAGAAATCTTATCCAGAAAACCTTAATTGGAGAAAAAATTACAAACTTGTGTGTTCTTATTATGCTTGGAAAAGTCTTTGGAAATTGATTAGAAGTATGAGAGAAAAATTCCCAATTCACTTTTCTAACCCACATCACAGTTGGTACGTGCACTTCTCTCCTACTCGCCATGCCTACATGCGCAATGTATGAACTTGTATAGGATTATATGATCTTCTTACACAACTGAATGTAGCTTCGATTAAGTGTACGCTGGTTGGAAAATAATCATACATTTCTTTTATAATTTTATATCTTAGTGTTCTAATCTGAAAACCTTAGGTGTTAAATTCAACAACCCTCTCTATGTTGAGTTGAACCAATTAACACTGTCATTTTTCTCATATGGCCATTGTAAGAATACGCTACTCTCTCAGAACTCTTCGTATTTTTCATGTATAGGATTATATGATCTTCTTGCACAACTGAAAGTAGCTTTGATTAAGTGTAAGTTGGTTGGAAAATAATCATACATTTTTTTTATAATTTTATACCGTAGTGTTCTAATCTGAAAACCTTAGGTGTTAAATTCAACACCCTTCTCTATGCTGAGTTGAACCAATTAACATTATCATTTTTCTCATATGGCCATTGTAAGAATACGCTACTCTCTCAGAACTCTTTGCATTTTTATTGAGTCGGACCTTCTTTCCATTGGAGCTTCGACCCTCGACGTGTGACATAGATTGCAGACATTCTCTATCACTTAGCCTTTTGTATTCATATGATCGTTATGAATCCTTGTGTTTTCTCTTTCTCACCAGAGATGAATCCTTGCGTTTTCTCTTTCTCACCAGAGATAAATACAAGTACTTCCTTTGGTTTTGATCACCTCCTTTCACCCACAGTTTCTCTCTAATACAAATTCTCCAATAGAGGATTAAAATAATTGGTTTCAACAAGTGATCAATGATCAAGTTACCTACGCAAAAAAATTCTCATTGCAGGCACACAGATGTTAACCTTCAGTGGCATCATTCCACAACTTCTCAGTACCATCTGATGCATGACTTAATCTTCTCTGTCACCACTATTATTTCTGTACATTTCCTATATTAATAATAGAGACCCATTATCCTTATGACATGAATTTGGACGATAAATCAAACAATGTGAAATCATGGTGATTCTATTAACATTCAAAAGAAGTATTTACGAGGAAGTGCAACGGGCGTTCTTCCAAATCTTTTATCTCTAAATATCTATGTCTAGACTCTATCTTTGCAAGCCTAAACTCTCCTCAACTCTTCCTCTTCTCCCAAATTTCTTCCTACCTCTCTTTCAGAACACACACTTATATAGATAATCGTAATTGCCGAGATAAATACCTTAACATAATGAAAATGTTTTTGACATATGTCCAAAACTATTTTCCACTTATGTTGGGAGTTTTTCAATATTTACAAAGGCCTACTTGGCCTAAAATACCAACTCCTCAAGATATTAGAATAGCTTGATAGTCAAAATTCCTCCATAATCAGGAAACTTGGCTCTACACCAAGAATAATTCTAATTCTAATTTATACAAAAATAAAATGAAGTAAGCACTCCATATACAATTTACTTGACCCCCTTGAGATCTTAAAGAAAATGAGATTCCTAGTATCGATGATCTCGCATAATACTCGTTGGGTGGAAAAATGATATGACCTCCTGGTCATATGTCTTTAGTTGGTGAACCCTCTTGCATCTTCAAAAAATTGTTGTTGCTTCCCATATGCCTTGCTATATTTTTGTTCCACTTTTCGATTGAATCTACCATGATCCCACACATGCTTTTCTAGTACTCCACTTGCCTTGCTGCACTAATCTTGCACATTCAGTTGTATCTCACTAATAGCCATCCTTCTCTTCTGTTTTCACCTTTTGTGCACACCCTTTTCATAAGAATCCACATCTTATTAATTTCATCTTATAGCCTAGTCGTATTGTCCTCCTATTTATGGTGCTAGACCCGCCAACATGTCAGGGGATCTCCTTGGTAAGAAATCCCAATTAGACCTCAGATTGTTTGTTGTAGGAGTCCTAGCAATGGGTCGTATGGTATCGCTTTGATTGTGGTTTCACAGAGAAGTAAATAAGATGTCCCTATTGGTAACAAAGGTGTGATCACTGTGGCGAGTCAAGGAAGGTGGATGAATGGTTTTAAGACATAGAAAGTGGGGTGAGTGCACACCTTGGAAACCTGTAATAGTATGCGGCTTGGAAGGGAACATAGAAGCAAAGATGCATCAGAATCTGGAAAGAAAGATAGCTATCAATCCAAAGTTATGGTTAAACTAATCAACACATTTTAGTAAGATTCATACATACTTATACAGAATAGTCCATACATGCATGTGTAAGCAAACAAATACATATATCATTTAGAGTAAACAAGGTAGCTAGAATACAATACCATATATGCATGAAATGTGATGCCCTTTTTATATTAATAAGTGTAAGTTCTAGTCATACAATACATCCATGCTCAACCGCTAGCTTCAATAGCGGAATGTTACAACCACAACCACTTACTCCTCCAAAGCGATATACTAGCTTTGCACAGTCGAGAAGCTAAGGCTCATTACAATATTGTCCAAGCTTTCTCTAAGATACTCTTATCGAAATCTTGGCTGACCAATGAGTTATGAGGGACTATATATAGAAAAGGGTGGGGTGGCCCTTGACATTCCCATTGGTGACAAATCATCTACCCTCACGACTCTTCATCTAATCTATGATTGTTACATCCAACTATCGACACTTGAAAAGACATTACATACAATCTGCACATGTACCTATGTGAGACAAAATAGGCTTGAGCAATCCATGCAATACATCACTATGACTCTGACAACTATTGGAATACCAACTCTTTGACGTCCTCATGGTGGTTGACAGTAGCGAATTGATGTCAATCTTGGTAGTCCATGATGGTGTCCGTGTACTCTAAGATGACATCTTTCTACAAACAAACTCTTGCCTCCATAGCATTCGTATACACTACATGGGCTCCTTTGTCCAACTCGTCTGATAACATGCATGTCATTGTCTTGGGTGCGCTTGGACCAACAACACACTTGTGCTTGGTGTCTACACTATTCAACAAGTCTGGGTTGGTGTCTATGCGCATCAACTTGTTAAAGTATGAGTCAAGCTCCAATCGGACCTATGCCTTTGTCTTTGCATGGTTGAGTGTCCCAATAGATGGGATCGCATGTGTGCACACAACAACATCCATACTCCTGAAAACCCGTGAATGGGAAACTTGTAGACTAGTGATGAGCTGCAAGAGATCTTCATAGTTCTAGATCTGACTCTGAATGTGTGGTTTCATCTTGACCGCTTTGGGATTCATCATCTTAGGCAAGTGTAGCGGGGCTCCCTTGTATGTCATTCTCCACGTTTGCATGTAATCAACAACACCATGCATGTTCGATAATATACATGCTCTCCTTGCACATTGTTGCTGCCAACTATTGATATGGACAACTACCTTATGCACAGTACCAAACATGGAATACAACACTTGCATGACTTTGTCAAGGGACAATACTTCATCCAGTATTTCATTCTTCAACTCTACTCAGGAAGATGGTGTAACCAATTCTCTTCCCTACTTAGACGTGTGTAATTCCTTAGCCATTCACTCCTTCTCAGCTATCACGAAGAGAACAATCGAGCTAGTGGCTTCGTCATATGCTATGGTAGCATTGGCCAATGCTACTCAATGTTTGCGCACCTCAGACATGATCACTCGTTCCTCAAAATGTGCAGGATATATGTGATCATCTGGAGTCGACACTCTCCGAGATTGCACAACTCTATGTTAGGACTCATCAAATGAAATGTTGTGCATCTCCTCTGAATTGTCTCCAAGGATCTCAGTGTCTCCTTCACCTCTTGGGGCTTGCTCCACTTCTGGATTCAGTGAAGCTGGTGGATAGACCTCTTGGCAATGAGGCATGAGATCGATATCTTTCTCTAACTCTTCTTGCTCCATGTTCAATCCATCTTCTCAAGTTCTTGTTCCATCACTTGAGCAAATTCTTGCTTCTATGAGGGCTCACCCTGTCTGCCTGATGACAACAGTTCAAATGATTCGACTACTTGTACGGGCGCAGTTTCATTTGTTTGTACATTTTGTGCCCCCTAATGTACCTATTCCTGCTCCACTAACTTCTCTTTTCTACGCAACACCTCTTCCTTTTGAAGTTGCTCCTTCAACTTATGCAACTCCTTCTTTATTTCCTCCATTCTTTGTTTTCCTCTCTGCCTTTGCACATTCCTCTTATTGCACTATTTCCTCTTCGCCTCTATTTTCGAAGCTACTTTCTAAACAAGTCAATCTTCTAGGAACTTGCATATTTGTTCCTCCTCCATGTTGTCGACAATCTTCCTCTCGCCCTTGTTGTTCACTGGTGTATTTACCTCTGCTACTAATTTAGTTGGTGCTCCTTGGGATGTTGCTTAACTAACAATTCCACAACGAGGCTGACTGGTTCATTGGGTCTAGAGAAGCTGTGACAATATCTCCATTGGTTTTCCTTTGCCCAATGAAATTCCCATGGATCCAATTAAACTATACTCTCATGCAATGATTTTTCACAAAATAATGAGGGTCATACGAGTCGTAGCTACGGGCATCGAATGGATATTTATTCATCTCCTCTTCTTACAAATTTGCATGCTTGAAATTTCGTATCTCATGTAACCAAATCCGCAATGGAAGAGCAAGCCAAGGTGCCTTCTTCTTCCGGTGTAGCCTAGTTGACAATCCTGCCAAAATGTGATATGATACTTCATACATGATGAGTTTGTCCAAGGAAATCTTAATAGAACATCTAGAGGCTTCTTCACATTGTACACATGTATGAAGGTGCCAAACAACGAGGCATACCAATCTGCTATATCAACCAGTGCCTCCATTCTTTCCTTCACCATCCAGGATGGATCCTGTTCAAATATCATCTTGTACACAGGGGTGACAAAAATATCGAATAGCTGTGTGATAAATCCTCTGAAGCTACATTCAGACAACATCTTACAGTAAGTGTTCGCCGAGGTCTTCGCTAATGTCCATGCCCACTTCAAGCTCAGGAACTCCTTACAGGCACAAATTTCATCCAAGATGTAAGCGGAGATGTAGATTTCTACTTTCATACCTTTGGGTAGCTGTTGAGCTCTTGATACTTGTTCCCTCAGCTAGTGAGCTAACATGTCAGACTAGTTACATGCTTTGCCTTCTCTAGCTAGTTGGTCCAACATGATCACCCAAATATACCAAAAAGTTTCCATGCTCTCTTAGCCATACAAGCGACATAAAAATATGACCAAGTATTAATACGCCTTCTGTAGTATCTTCATCTTGTAGACTTGGTTAGGTGTCGTCCTGAATTTGGCCAGCTCCTTCACCCTGGTCTTCAAGATATCTCTAGAGTTGGCATTGCTACTAGGTATGCTGACAAATGTCTCCATGGTGATCACTAGAACTGCTCAATGTCATCGCTTGAGGGTCAATGTGCTGGAGAATCCAATGTATCATGTTCGCACATGGTTTTACATGATACCTACATGCAATCTGATACAAGCTAGACTTGTGGATGTTCACATATACTTGGCAGTCTTCTAGATCTTCCCCAAATGTTCCTGTGAATGCATCATTTACCTAGTGCCATTTCATATTGATGTCCTTTTCTACAAGCAACTTGTTATCTTCATATATCAGTAGACTGGTAGACACTCACTCAACTCCTACTCCATTTGCACTTCTGTCAGTGTCCTTTGATCCTTCTCTCTTGCAGGAAATTGATCCTAAACTGCTGAGAGGTAGACCAACACCTATTAAATCTAGAGACATATAGACATGCATGGCAAGAAATATGTCATATAAAACTAAAGAAAACTTGAGAAACAACATGCAACATACTTGGGGATTGATTAGCAAGGATTGCACATTTTTTCCTTGGAGGCTGGGAGATTGGCTACCAAAACTACCAAAAAGGTAGTCTAGGCTACTGGGAGGATGGCTAGATACAGGATGCCTGCATGCAATCTGGTATAAGCTGAACTTGTCGATGTTCACATTGACCTGGCAGTCTTCGAGATCTTCCCCAAATGTGCCTCTGAATGCATCATTAACCTAGTGCCATTTCATCTTGATGTCCTTGTCTACAATCCATGATGGTGTCCATGTACTTTAAAGTGACATCTTTCTGGAAACAAACTCTTGCCTCCATAACATCTTGGTACACTACTCGGGCTCCTCTGTCCAACTCATTTGATAACATGTGCATCATTGTCTTGAGTGCAGTCAGACCAGCAACATACTTGTGCATTGGTGTCTGCATTGATCACTAAGTCTGGGCTGGTGGCTATGCACATCAGCTTGTCAAAGTACAAATTGAGCTATAGTCGGACCCGTGCCTTTGTCTTCACTTGGGTGAGTGTCCCAATAGATGGGATCGCATGTGTGTGCACAACAACATCCATACTCCTAAAAAACCATGCATGGGAAGCCTCTAGACTAATGATGACCTGCGTGAGATCTTCATAGTTATGAATCTAACTCTGGATGCATGATTTCAGCTCAACCACTATCAGCTTCATCACATTAGGCAAGTTTAGTAGGGCTCCCTTGTATCTCATTGTCCATGTTTTCATGTAATCAAAAACATCATGCAAGTTTGATAAGATACACGCTCTCCTTGTAGATCATTGTTTCCAAACATTGAGATGGGTAATTTCCTTATGCACGGTACCAAACTTGGAATACAACACCCACATGACTGTGTCAAGGGACAATACTTCATCTAATATTTCCTTCTTCAACTATGCTTGGGCAGATGTTGTTACCAATTCTCCTCCCTGCTTGGCTGTCTGTAATTCCTTAGCCATTCGCTCATTCTCGGCTATCAAGAAGCAAATAGTCAAGCTAGTTACTTTGGCATATGCTTTGGTAGCATCGACGAATGTTGCTAGATGTTTGCACACATTAGACATGATCACTCATTCCTCAAAATACGCAGGATATGTGTGATCATTCAGAGTCAAAATTCTGTAAGAAACCACAACCCTATGTTGGGACTCATCGAATGAGATGTTGTGCATCTTGTCCTCTAGATTCTCTCCAAGGATCTCAATGTCTCCTTTGTCTCTTGGGACATGCTCCACTTTTGGATCCAGTGAGGCCTAGTGGATGAACCTCTTGGTGATGAGGCATGAGGTTGATATCTTGCTGTAACTCCTATTGCTCCATGTCCATATCCATCTACTCAAGTGCTTCTTAAGTATCTTGAGTAAATTCCTGCTCCTATTATGGCTCACCTAGTCTGCTTGATGCCAATAGTTCGGATGATCCAAGTACCCATATAGGCATCATTTCATCTATTTGTACACGTTAGACCCCCTATTGTACATGTTCTTCCTACGCTTCCTTCTCCTGTCTTCACAAATCTTGTTCCTTCTATAGTTTCTTCTTCAACTCATCCAACTCCTTCATTGTTTCCTCCATTCTCCATTTTTCTCTCTTCCTTTCCATGTTCCTCTTATCACATTGTTTCCTCTTTTCCTCTATTGTGAAATCTGCTCTCTACACAAGTGGATCTACTCAAAACTTAAACCTTTGTTCCTCCTCCATGCTATCAACAATCTTTCTCTTGCCCTTTTCGCGTACTGGTATTTTTACCTCTGCTACCTCTTCAGTTGGCACTCTCCAGGATGTAGCTTCATTGAGCTTCGCTAACCATTCCGTAGTGAGGCTCACTGGTTCATTGTGTCTGGAGAAGCTGTGAAAATATACCTATGGGTCTTCCTCCTCCCAATGACATGCCCCGTGGATCTAGTTAAAATGTACTCTTGTGTAGTGATCTTTCACAAAACAATGTGGGTCATATGAGTTGTAGCTTCAGGCATCAAAATGATATTTCTTCATCTCCTCTACATCAACATCTGCATGACTGAAATTTTGTATCTCGTATAACCCGATCCGCAACAGAAGAGTCGGCCAAGGTGCCTCATTCTTCTGGTGCAACCTAGCTAACAGTCATCCCGAGATGTGACATGATACTTCCTGCTGTTATCACTCCAAAATTTCCAAGGGTTGTTGTTTGGTCTAAAATGTAGATGCAAATTAGAGTTTCATTTACTATCAATCCAAGTAAGTAAACTTCAAGGATCATCTAATATTTATGGACTTAGAGACAATTAAACTAAGATTGGTGAAGAAATGCCAAAGCTCCCTTACAGGATACTGTCCATTAATATTTCTAACATCCTAATCAATTAATTTAGAAATTAAGGCATTTAAACATAATTCAAATTGATTACGAGAAATATTAAAGCTCTCTTACAAGATACTATTCATTTATATTTCCAGCATCAAGATATTTAAACTAATGAAATTAAAAACATAAATGAAAGAAATCTTACTATACCAAAACAAGTATGCAAGTGAGGCAATGGGGCCCCTCTATAGCTCCACAAGCACGCTTTAAAAAGAATTCAAATGTTGAACAAAATCCAACCGACCTTATTTATCCTAAATTGAGAATTGCAATTACAAGCTCCAAGTTCTACATTCCAAGAGGGCCAAAGCTCTACATTACAATGATTCTAAGATCTAATATTACAAATGAAGGACTAAGTTTCTAAATTCTAAAAATTAAGATTACAAAATGAAGATTATAAATGAAGGAGATAAAACTCCTATTTATACAAAAGCTATGATAACAAACTCATAAATGTAGACACGTTATTCCCTCCTTTGACCCACATATTTCTCAACCAATGATGACACATAACCCTATCCTCCATGATCTCCTCCTTGAGGTCCATGATCTTCTCCATGAGGTCCATGATCTTCTCAATTTCGAATTTGAACATAAAGTGCCACATAAAGGTGCCTTGGAATCTTCCTTTGTACTTACACATGTCAACAAACTCATTCTAATTGTTAGGTATAAGTATATGGAGATTATTTTCTAAATTTTAACCATAAATTCTCTTAAAGATACTAAGAATTAATAATGTTTTGGAAAACACAAAAGTAGCCCATATAATGATGAAAGTGAAGTTGATTTGGTGACATGGTGGTGGAATAGAGGTGAGAAAATGTGTGAATGGAGTGAAAGTGGATGTATTTTAGAGATAATTCTTAGGCCCAACATACCCCCAAATTGAACGTATTTCATGTCCTCATGCAATCTATTACATTACTTTTGATACTTGAGCTTTGGCTTAAACTTTGCATGATATCATTTACTTAACTTTTTGCAATTTTTTTTTTTGATTAATTACAACTTGGTTGATTCTTTTGTTTCAACCGTATTTTGTTTGTTTCATTCAATTTTAATGTATGATCTTTGCATATTGATAATGTGATTCTTATTGCAGAGTATTTTTGTTGGAATGCATCACGGTTGGTTCTTGTGTAACAACCATGATTGTGTTGGCATCCAATTAAATTTTAAATACTTTTTACAAAGCCATTTATATGCTCATGTAATAGTGAATATATTTTGAAGATATGTGGATTTTAAAATGTGATATATGAATATGGAAAAATATGAATGTAAATCTATCCCCCGTTCGAAACTAATGGTTTTGGCAATTTTATGAAATGAGGAAAGGAAGTTTTTTCCAAAAATTATCATTCTAGCTTTCAAGGAATTAATTGGTTAAAAGTTAGAAAATATCATACCTCAACTTACCCTTTCAAAAATGGATGAGAGTTGTGCATGTGTGGCTGCAAAATTCTGCTCATAGTCTTCTTCACTTGGTTGTGAAAATGGTGGATGAAGTCGAAAAAGTGAATATTTTATTGTTGGTGCATCTCCTACTAAATCTACTACTGGATCTTCTTCTGAATGTTCAAAATTTGCTGTTGAATGCTGCTAGAAATGTATAAGGCTTGGAAGGTATATAAAATTTAGAATTTACACTCCCCCCCAACCTTATTTATTGACTTTTCCTCAATTCATTTACATGAAAAACTGAAAAATAATGAAAGTAAAACTGCTTCCTCTGCTACAAAATGGTTGGTCATCAAGTCTTCAACGCTTTTTGGCACAATTCTTGTCATGTGAATAAATGTTTCGGTGTCGAACATAACAACAATTTGTTAACTTAGTGGCCATTAATGCATGCCACTAGTCAACACAAGATCTCCCATCTTTGATTTGGATGAGAGTCAAGGTGCCCTTCACACATCTTTCTAAGTATGAATGAATTTTTTGCTGTTGAATACTTAGAATATCTGATGAACAAGGGACATTGATGTATTCCCTTTGTTTATCAACATGATGGCTTTCCCTTAAGGCGTGCAAGCTTCAAGGTGTTTTCAGAAAAATATTTAGACTCAAGCACTATGGACTCAATGGCGTATGGAAGGAAGGTTTTATTTGCAAGGGTAGTAAAAAGGAACCTGCAATGAATATGTAAATTGGAACAAAAAGCTTGTAAATGAGCTTTGTTAGTTTTATTGCTGGGTTAACATTGATGAAAATGTAATGAAGTGTATCTCGATTGTGAGAAATGGATAATGACTGTTGCTGGGAAAAAGTGATTTATGGCATGCAAAATCTCAAAATCTCAAATATGCTCCTTAATTCTGGACTTTCTGCTAAAATACTTGAGTTTGACCAGCATTGACTGGCCACCTGTTGACTTCAAATTCAAGAGTGGATATGTATTTCACCATCCTTGTTCATTTAGGAGCAATCCCCATTTCTTCAAACTTTCTAATCTATCATGTAACATATCAAACCATTAAACCCTTATAGGAAGTTAAAAGAACCTGTAATTTTCTAGAAATGTCATTTTTATGATCATGGTCTTGTTCTTTTGAATTTATCATGACAATAGTCTTTTGAAGACTAATCGTTGTCAGAATGAATCTCCTTAATTATTAGTTGATCATCCAAAACATGCAAAAGAAACATGGCATAAAGAACATAATTTTGTTCAAGAAGAGATGGCCATTCCCTTCTCGATTCTTATGCAAAAATTGTATGCCAAAATGAAACAGATTATGGAATCTCAAAAGCATAGTTTTAGTCTAATTCATGATGTTAATACAATCTATTTTTAATAAAAACAATAACCATAATAAATAAACCAACTTCATGTTTGTGTTTGATGACTCATGGAATGTGCATGTAAAATCTTGGCATTGTTGATTTGCGGTGTCAAGAATCTCAGCATGCCTAATTCACAAATAGATGGTGCAATAAGTTCTTTCACTGATTTTCTTGAAATATCTCTGCAGAAACAACACAAATAACTTGTTCAAGTAGAGTTCCAGTGAACAGAGCCAGTCCAAGATGGAATGTTTTGTGCAGGAGGAAAAGGTCTTCTAAAGAGGAATTCCCAACTCACAAAATAACAAGACTTTCCATACTTTGCATAAGTTTTTAATGTCACAATGTTTAGACCTTAATGATAGAAATTTCTAATTTAATATGCACCTGAATATACAAAATCCAATCAGTGGTGGTAAAAGGTGTAGGTACAACCCTTATTCAGAGGTACGAGAACACGAAATCCTTCTTTGCACTAAAAATAGAACCTGAGAGTTTCTGTCATATTCATATGTCTGTGAGGAAAATTTTATAAGCGTCGAATAGAGTTTTGTGCTTGTTCATCATAGCAGTTTTCCAGAAACACATAGAAATCTTGAGACATAATTTTAAAACTCAATTTCTAGCCAAATAAAAATGACTTTCTAAAAAATAAAATGTGGGTTTTTCTAATAACAGGAGTGATTATAAATCCCATAATTTTTTTGTGCCAATTTGTAATCGATCGAGAGATATGTGCGGTTCTCTAGAGCCTTATTTGGTAACTTGTGTGTTAAAAGAAACACGGTTTTTAACTCATGCAAAGACTATCCTGCAAAACGTGGTATGAGAGTCAGGATGATGTAGAATGATAAGCTTATGCCCAAGTCAATTCTTTAGCATGTGGATTGCTTTGGGTCACACTGGAAACAGAATTAGAAAAACTAGGATGCAAATGCTTAATAGGTTTATGATGCTAGCTTTTTCTGAGATTCTAATTTCACCACATATTGTTTGGAAGTCATTCTAATTGCCTGGATGCTATCAAATGAACCAAGCTGAGGGGTAGTGTTTTACTTGTTACTAGCCCTTATGCATCAGATGTCACAATCACTTTCAACAGTGATGATAGTAAGTGTCCATAGCTTGTCAGAGTTTCTTGAAGTTTTGTATTTAAATAGATATAGCTACCAAGAACATACTAGCCCATAGTCTTGAGAATATTTGATCTGCTTATGGAAAATTATACATCTACATGTAGTAGAAACACAAACAATTGAATGCACCATTTGTTGATCCCTTTCAAACATTTCTTGAAATCCTTTTATGTTCGATAATGAAAACTATGCAAGCTAAGGATGGTTTTACCAATCCTTTTTTTTTCTTGAAATTTACATATCGGGCTTCATTTTATTTACCTGAGTATGATGAAGAAGTTGATTTTTTGATGGCATGATTGAGACACTACAACACATACCCTGGATATTATTTCTTGTGTTCATGCTGCCGCCGGCCATCAAATCATCAAATTGTTGAAATCGTGCCACAAAATCTGCATGTAATCATCAATTTTCTCAGATTCTAATATTGTTGTTGTAGGTTAGATGGATTCCTGCCACTATTTTAGACGTTATAAGTGTAAGAGTGCTTGGTGAGCCAGTTGTGATGGTTGCTCATCATGAGATAGACAAACGGAATCATGCGTACATCAGTTTGTATGGTAAGTTGGGATGATGTGATGGGAAAAAGAAGGAGAAAAGAGACAACTTTGATTGAGTAAGTTCTTGTGTTACGCACTGCTACACTATTTTTTGCAACTGCAGTGGATCTCCAGGTCATATAGAATTTGATGTTGTCCATTTTAATTGTCCACCCTTTTTGAAGAAAAAAACCTCCTTGTTAAGTATCATAAGTGAAGTTTGAGAAATCAAGTTTATAGTTTTCAACCTTTTGAATTTTGGGCATAATGTTGAACCTATTTCTATCCTTATGCTTAAATTTCTTGGAAATAAAAAGCATATTCCCGCTTCAAGGCCAAATTATCGACTCGCTAGAGACACCTTTTAAATTGCACTAATCTTTCCAATTTTGTGTAATGGTATCATTTTTAAATTTGTATTAATCAGAGGAACCAGATTCCAACAAATATCATGCAAATAAAATGATTTTAGTGCAGAGTAGCAGGATTGTACCTCGACTAAGAGCCACATCCTTTTCTTTAGCTGTTATTGGACTTAAATAGAATTCATTATGTTTAGCATTATGCTAGGAATACGTTGGCATTTTTGGGGGCTTATTTCTACAAAGATTGAATACCATAAAACAATATTCCTTGTTAAAATTAAAATGATTTTTTCGCCAACCAGATCCATATGATTCGATGCCATGGATATCTGATATTTTTTTTAATCAAACTTAAATTCTTCTCTTGACTTCTCTGTTACAATGAATATTTTTGTTATTAGTGTTCCTCATAATTTTTGAATGGGTATTTCCTTTTTTTTCCTCTCTATTTAATTCTTAGTGCTTGTGTTGTCTGTCTGGTAGCTTTCTTGCTTCCTTCCTGTTATATGTCTGAAAGTCATTGAGCCTATAACATATCCAATCAGGAAAATACCCCACAAGCTTCTCATGGTAATCCTATTGTGAGATATCAATTTGTCTTCATTTAATTGATCTCCCTAACACCACTCTCGGTTTACAGATTTAATTTTTAAATTTGAAATCAAAAATAAAGATACATTTTTTTTTAATTGATTTCAATTTCTTATAATGCTTGTAGTTTTAATGATTTGTGAAAATTCCTAGCAACATATTTTTATTTTGAAAATAAATCAAAAGATTTTATGATCTTCTTCACCGCTCGAAGCGTAGGAAGAGAGCATACAAACCTATTGATTTGTTTGTTTTTTTATTTTTGTAAGTTAGTGCAGATGAAGTGACTCTCACCTAAATTTATTTATGAGAAATGTGGATGATTTTTATCTTTTATTTTTATCTTTTGAAAACAAAACTAAAGGGAAACTCTATGAGATCTCATTTTATTTATTTTATTTTTTAATCTATTCTACCTTTAACTTGAAAGATTTTTTTTTCCTAGGTAAAAGAATGCTTCTAGTGAAGCCACCTACGGACTAAAAATTTGAAAATTCTCACATCAATATTTAAAATATTTACCTTATGATTTGAAAACATGTGAGTAACCTATCTTATTCTTGGAGTTGGTGCAAGGTTCTTTTGAAACCAGTCCTCCTCAATATTGTCCTTGCTCTCCAAGAAGTACCTATTCAACATCTTCAATTTTCTCATCTGTAGATGGATTAGTAAGAAATGGGGGGTTTCAAAAGACTAAATTTTAATCTAACTAAGTACCAAAATAAAAATAGAATTCTCAAACTTGAATTTTGTTATGAAGATCCTATTGTCACTAGGTTTCACAAGTTAGTCCATAAAAAGAAATTGTAATAAAAATCACTTCCTAAGTCTATCTCTAAATCATCCTCCCTGGTAACGGTGCCAAAATGTTTGGTCTAAAATGTGGATTCAAATTAGAGTTTCATTTACTATCAATTTGGGTAAGTAAACTTCAAGGATCATCCAATAGTTGTGGACATAGAGACAACTAAACTAAGCTAGGTGAAGAAATTCCAAAGCTTCCTTACAAGAGGTCTTTCATTCGGATCTCCAACACCTATTCAGTCATTTAACAAAATGAAATCTAAAGACATTGTGACAAGTGTAAGAAATATTAAAGCTCCCTTATGGGAGACTGTCCATTAATATTTCTAACATCTTAATCAATTAACTAAGAAATGAAGGCATTTAAGCATAATTCAAATTGATTACGGGAAATATTAAAGCTCTCTTACAAGAGACTATTCATTTATATTTCCAGCATCAAGATATTTAAACTAATGAAACTAAAAACATAAATGAAATAAATCTTACTATACCAAAACAAGTATGCAAGTGAGGTAATGGGGGCCCTCCATAGCTCCACAAGCACACTTTAGAAAGAAGTCAAATGTAGAAGAAAATCCAATCCACTTTATTTATCCTCAATTGAAATTTCAATTACAAGCTCCAAGTCCTACATTCCAAGAGGTCCTAAGATCTACATTACAATGATTCTAAAATCTAAAATTACAAATGGACTAAATTTTTAAATTCTAAAATTTAAGATTACAAAATGAAGATTACAAATGAAGGAGATAACACTCCTATTTATATAAAAGCTATGATAACAAACTCATAAACGTAGACCCACTATTCCATCCTTTGACCCACATATTTCTCAACCAATGGTGACACATAACCCTATCCTCCATGATCTCCTCCATGAAGTCCATGATCTTCTCCATGAGGTCCATGATCTTCTCAAATTCGAATTTGAACATAGAGTTCCACATAAAGATGCCATGGAAGCTTCCTTTGTACCTACACATGTCAACAAACTCATTCTAATTGTTAGGTATAAGTATATGGAGATTATTTTCTAAAGTTTAACCATAAATTCTCTTAAAAATACGAAGAATTAATAATGTTTCGGAAAACACAAAGGTAACCCATATAATGATGAAAGTGAAGCTGATGTGGTGACATGGTGGTGGAATAGAGGTGAGAAAATGTGTGAATGGAGTGAAAGTGGATGTATTTTAAGGATAATTCTTAGGCCTAGCAGTTGTTTAATGTGTTAGAAAGAAATATCAGAGGTAACTGCAAACCTACTTTCGAGCTTAGGGTCTAGCCTTCCTAAACACAAATAGAGCTCTCTCTATGTGATTTAACTTTGTTTGTTTTAATGTATTTTAGGCTATTTATGTTTGCTTGATTTGGTTTGATTGTGATTTGTTGGTTTAATTATTGATTTAGGTGGATAGGTGCCTGTTTATTTTCCATTGGGCTATGGAGTCAATATATCAAGAAAACATAACAAAAACCAATTACAAAAGCATTATTACAGGCCAAGGTAACTAAGCAACAATAGATATTTAGGGCTAAGATGGTGAAATGAGTTTCAATTGGGATCAAGGAGCAGTTAAGGATTCCTTAAAACGGATAATTAAAGAAGATGAAGGAGGTCAATCAGTATTAGATGGAAATTATGAATCCTTTAAACCAGATATCAAAAGAAAACATAGACATGAATAACATTTCAAAACAGAGTGTACTTAAAAACATTCTGCAATAACATTCTTGTTATAACATTCAAATTTAAAAGAAAAACATTTAAGTTTATGGAATAACTTAGAAAAGAACATGAGCAATTGAAATATACTTCACTAAAGTGGCTCAACACATGAATCCTATAAAGAAATGCTTCTATTATTTGTCCTGTCTATCAACTGGAAAAGTACAATAAAACCTTAGGTGTAGATGAGTTGAAGTATATAAGTATTCAAAAATCCACACTTCAATACTTCAAATTATGAAGTATTTATACAAAAACTACTACAAAATATCCTAAAACTGATTTAGGAATTATTCAAGGAAAATGAAATATCTTCATGCAAGAAGATAGAGACAACTATCTTACTAATGCAAGTTGTCCTTTCTTATTTGGCTTTGTTGTTTGCTTTCACCGATATTTTGTTGCTTTATCTCTTTGGTTGTTTGCTTTATGCTAGCTGTCCCTTTTTCTGTTTAGTGTCTTTCATCTTATACTTCTTAAACTCTATCACGGCTTCACTTCTAATCTTTGACTTCTTTGTTTCTATTTAACCTACATGTTTTGTTTTAACATTGACTATTTTTTTACATGTTTTACTTTTACCTATAAAAGTAAATCATTTAGTTTCTCCCAAGCCTCTTCATCTGGTAATTTGATTTTTACCATTCCTTTGTATATTTCATCAACTTCTATGTACTTTGCAGAAGTAGGCTTGTTTATAAAGAGATATTTTACCTCATGTTGGAGGTAAAAGAGATTCTCAAAAGTTTGATAGAGCACTTTTCCTGTAGGAATTCCTTTCATGGAGGAACTGTTGGACTGTTCTTTCGCCACTTTTCCCATTTTCTTGTCATAACCTTCATGTTTTATCAACTTGTCATTAATCACCAAAGGATTAGGTAGACCTCTCTGCCTCAAAACATCAAATTTGACCATGAACCTGTCTACTGCAAGTTGCATGTTTTGACAATTCTCCTCAAGCTGTATCATCAGATTTATTTTGGTGATTACCTTATTCAATCCTAATATGGTATTTGTTCTGTCACTTATTCCAAGCTCCTGCAATTCATACTTGTTTTTTGAATTAAGGAACTGGATTACCCTAGAGGCTTCCTCTGGTTTCTTTCCAAGTTTTGATATTACCTTTTGAATTTCTTCACTTGCTTCCTTGATCAAATCTATCTTCTCAAAGATAAATTAGATGGATGACCAAATATTGTTAAAAGAGTTAATGATGTTGGCCCATAATTGTTGTTTTTCTTGGGCTAGTGGCTATTTTGGTGTCAATTCCTTCTCTAACTTCTATAACCTTTCATTCAATTTGTTTGACTTCTATTTTTGATAGTCTATTTATTTCATTCTTTTGGATGGACATATCCTACATGGATTTGCCTAGTTTACCTACTTCATCATTGGGATGAGCTACTATTGTTGTTGAATCTGTTGCTGATGTAGTGGCTGATGTAGATGGAACTGTTGTAGTAATTGTAAGTGTTGTCGGTAATGGAGCTGATGGAGTAGATGGAATTTCTCTAGTAACTGTAGGAATGGTAGTGATAGTAACTACTTCCATATTGACCTTATTTTCTTGCACCAATTTTTCCATCTCACTCTCCATTTCTTTCAGTTGAGTTGTCAATTGAATGATGAGATTCATAATGTCATCTTTTTGGCCTTCATTCTCCAAAACTTCTTTTGTTTGTGGATTTTCAGTAGGAGGTAATTTCAGCTGCTTCTTTAATGCAACAATGTCTTCATTCTTCTTTTTGATAAGCTCTTCATCTACTTTGATGTTCTTAGGATCATACCCAATCCCCGTGACCAATTCTTTAAGTATTTTGATCTGTTATCCTTTTCTTATGAGGACGCCTTCTCTAGTTTTAAATGTGCTTTGATATTCTCTAGTGAATTCTGTAGTTTTTGTACACTCATAGCTTTTTTGGTAATAGTTGAGTATAGCATTTCTCGTGCTTGCTTATGAAACTCAATTTGATATATAGGATGAACATTCTTGGAAAAAGATTTAAATTCTATCTTTTTGTAATCTGTTGTTTCTTTTGGGCCTTGTATCAATGATTGTAGGAAAGCCATTTCCATCTCTCTAGTTTTGTATTCGAACACTGAAAATAACCTATTTTCATCACTAGGAGTCTATTTCATATATTGGGCATAGGTTTTAGCTTTCAATGATTCATTTCTCAATTTGATTTCTTTATATTTCTCCCTTTTGTCTTTTTCTTTATTCATTGATTTGCTTCATGAAGAGACTTCAACGCTATGTTGCTTCTGGATAATTTGAGTATTAGAGGTTGAAGGCTGATGAGTTTCCTCTGAAACTACTGGAGGTGCCTTTTCTTTAACCACTATGTTTGTATTAATGACTTCAATTGTCTCAACTATCTCTTCTTGCTAATTTACATGATTTGGCTTGGGCTTCTTCCTATACATTAGTTTGAATTTAGTTTTAGTAGTGGTTTGAGCTTAATATGGACCTTCTTCTCTTGGTCTCTTGGAATTCCTATCTTCTAATGTTGGAGTCTGCATGACAAGACTTGTTTTCACTGGTTTCTCCACCTCTTTCAAAGTACAGTCCACCCACATTGATTGGTTGGAGTACTTCTCAATCTCTGGTTTGGAATCATGGACAAAAGGAGTTAATTTAAACATGATTATTAACTTGTTGATAACTCATAAAGGATCATACTACCATTTGAAACTATCACTGAACTTGAATTTTTGTAAACACTTATCTACTTGTTGACCAACATTTCTATTGTTCATAATGAAAGGACCAATCTAGTTCTTGATTTTGAACTATGTTTTCTTCTTGGATGGTAGAAAATTAACCTCATCTGAATTTAGGATCTTCCCAATACACTCTAGTGAAAATAACCTCATGGGAAGGTATTTGGGTAGCTTGTAGGGAGTGAGTTGACATCCATACACCGTACTTTTAGTGTGGTTCTGGTACAAATGCCAGACTCCTATTCTACTGTGCTCTGAAAATTGTAATATTTTCTTCATTTCCTCATTGATCCTAGGTTGACAGCTACTGCTTAGCATGTTGGCAACTAGATGAATAAAGAAGTCAATGAAGTTCTTGTAGGTGAACTTTGTAAAATCTTTTCTGAATGGGGAAGTCTAGAAGACAACTAATTGTGGGTTACCCTTAGTGTCCTATTTTTGTAGGCTTACTGTAAACCTTTCATATTAGAAATATAAGAACATATGAAACAAAATAGATGAATACTTGAACGCACCTTCTTCAGGTAATTTAACTAACTAATGGATAGAATCTGATAGGTACTGAGAAAAGTTAAATGTGAAAGTAAGACGCTCTCATGGGTAGAAAATGGACAGAAAACCTAGGATTCAAGCATCAACATACTCATCTATAAAATAGCCTAGAACACAAGACAACATTGAAACAATTTGTCTTATTCTTTCTGAAAAGTTTAGGCTAAATAAGGAGGATTATTCTTTAGGGTTTCAATGGACGAATAAAGAAAATTTTGGAAGATTTGAAATCTCTTGGGAAAGTCAAGCCTTAGATATAACTCAGTGAGGATTTCAATTGACAAAGGGGATTCATCAGGATTAGGTTGAATTTGCAACGTCTCATTTATTGATTCTGCAGTAATTATGAACAAAATATCTTTGCTAGCGGTTACTAGGGCTCTTTCACTGGGCAGATAGTTGACTTGACAGAGCCTAATGATTTCTAGAAATTGGAAGGTTTGTGGGAAGATATACCTGGGTAGGTTTGAATCCCAGAGGAGGATATCACCAGCCTGGTCTATTAATTTATCATGGATCCAGTAGTGGAGCTCAAGGAAGTTGAAATCAGTGACTGTATCACTAATTTTTAAGTCTTTGTTAGCATGCGGGTTATGTTCAACGTCAGTTACACGTGGTTGTAGGGGATTGACATTTATAGTACTCTCAGAGGCAATTTAATTTGTTCAATTTAGCGCTTATTACTTTCTTGCTTTAGTACAAGTCTTGACACTTAAGAATACCAAGAAAATGAAGCTTTTAGTCAGTAGAAGGGGTTCTAGAAGAAACTAAGGCTTTCCATCAGCAAAATAGGCTTCAATGGCCTTTATAAAGCTTTTGACTGAGTCGACACTGTTTCCTAGTGGCAAAAGGCTTGGATTCTAGTGTGAAATCTATTGAAAACAAGTCAGCAGATCTCTCTTGTGAAAACTTCAATAGAATAATGGTGAAAAGACTATAATGGTAGGTTTATTGCTTTTAACCAAGAGTGGTGAAACATATGGGCCAATGGTTAAATTCAAATGGCAGGGTGGTTTCATTGTACAATTCAGATGATGGACTAGCGGTTATCGCATGGCGAAAAGCAGGTTAGCTACTTTGGATTGGAAAATGCGATACAATCCAGAGCCACCACATAGCAAGGGAGTGGGTTTGCAAAACTACTCATTTCGCAACCCATCAATGGTGTTAAAGGTTGGGAGATTGGTGGTGCGATAGGCTCTATTGGACATTGGATCCGAGGAGTGAAGATCCAACAGATCGACGAATACGAGAGGTGAGTCAGGGATTTGATAAGCAAGGCCTGGGGATGAGTGATGTGATGGGTATTAAAATAGAAGTGGGGACCTAGGATAATTAGTGGGGGAATTAATGAAAAATGGGGTTGGGAAAATATATACGTGGGAGTTAATATTTTAGTAAGAACATTAGTTAAAAAGGGATATTGGTTAAATTTTTTAAACATGTAAGTGGGTTTTTACATTTTTAATCGAAAATGGGAATTAGTAAAGGGGAATTTATTTTCCTAATGAAAATATGTTTTTTTTAACTAGGGAAAAGGGTTTTAGTAAGCGAAAATAAGTGAAGTGAGGAGAAAATGTTAAAATGAAGTGAAGGGATATTTTTACAAGGGAAAATGAGTTTGGAAGGAAGTTAGTAATATGAAATGAGCCAATTGATGCTCTCCATGGCTTGTGAAACCTGCTTCCGCCTACCCATCATTTACCCTAGAATTTTTCTTCATTTACTGGGTGCATATGAGCTTGTTGACCCTTTATTTTTCTTTGATAATCAAACTATCTAATTCTAATCTTATAAGTTCCAATGGCATTGATTAAACTGATGAGCTCACTATTATTCAAAACCTAACTACTGATCTGCCAATATTAAACGGTTTGGCTAGATCTTTATTCTCTATCTATCAACATGGAATTTAAAGCATGAATGAATCAAGATTAAACTATTTGATCATCATGGATTGTGGCATTTTGACAAGCTGCACAAAATCTTATTTGCAAAAAGAAAAGTAAGAGTAGTGGCATTTGAATGTGCACACTTTGATGATCTATTTTTATCTCTTTTTGGTGGGGTCCATATTTTATTTTATCCTTTGATCATTTTCTTTTAGTCCTTTGATTTTCCTTTTACGACTTACCCTTTTTATAATTTTTAATATGGGATAACATTTTGGAGAAAGAAAACGCATGTGTAATATTATGAGACTTTACATAGTCAATTCAAAATTATGAAGCCTATTATTATAAGAACCTAACACTTGCATGATGAGTTTGTCCAAGGAAAAATTGGGTAGAATATGAAGAGTCTTCTCTACATTGTACATCCATATGAAGGTGTAGATGGTGAGGCATACCAATCTACTATATCAATCAGTGACTTCATTTCTTCCTTCGACATGTAGGGTGGATCTTGTTCAAATATTATCTTGTACACCAGGGCGACAAAATTATCAGACAACTATGTGATAACTCCTTTGAAGCTTCATTCGAATAACACTCTTATAATATGTTTTAACAGTGGTCCTCACTAATGTCCATGCCCACTTCAAGCTCGGGAAATCTTTATGGGCACAGATTGCATCCAAGATGTAAGCAGACATGTAGATTTATTCTTGCATATCTTTGGTTAGTTGTCGAGCTCTTGTTACCTGTTCCTTTAACTAGTGAGTAAACATTTTGAACTAGTTACATGCTTTTCCTTCTCTTGCTAGTTGGTCTAACGTGATCACCCAACTCTGTAGGAAGGTTTCCCTGCTCTCTTGACCATACAAGTGACATGCAAAGATGACCAAGTATTGGTACGCCTTCCACAATATCTTCATCTTATAGGCTTGGTTGGGTTTCATCCTAAATTTCCCTGGTTCCTTCACCTAGTTCTTCAAGATATCTATGGAGTTGACATTAGTACTCAGTGTGTTGAAGGGTGTCTCCATGGTGATCATAGGATCCGACATATGATACATCTATTCCTAATATTGTGCCTTGAAGGTTTCAATCTTTGTCCTACTGACACTTCTCAATGTCATCGTCTCAGGATCAATGTGTGAGATGATCCAATGTATCATGTCCACACATGGGAGCATGGGATACCTACAGGAAATATGGTACAAGCCGAACTTGTCGATGTTAACATAGACCTGGCGGCCTTTGAGATCTTCCCCAAATGTGCTTGCAAATGGATTATTGACCTCTTTCCATTTCAGCTTGATATCATTGTCTAGAAATAGCTTGGTGTCTTCATATATCAGCAGATTGGTAGACACTCACTCAATTGCTGCTCCAGTTGCCCCTCCGTAAGTGTCCTTTGATCCTGCTCTCTTGGAGGCCATTGATCCTAAATCGCTGAGAGGGGGACAAACAGCTACTAGATTTGGAGACATAATGGCATTCATAGGCAAAAATATATCAGCTAAAACCAAAGAAAACTTAAGGAGCGACATGCAACATACTTGAGGATTGACTGGCAAGGATTGCGCAAGGTTTCCTGGGAGGCTGGGAGACTGGCTACTAGAATTGCACAAAAGGTAGTCTGGGCTACTGGGAGGCTGCCTCACTATATAATTATGAAATCCGCAATCCAGACTGGCCTGCTGGTTGTTGGAATTGTGCAATGACAATTTTTGCTGGCAATTATTGGAGGCCCAGTGACTACATTGCAAAATTTTATGGGCTAGCAGTAACTTCCTCTCAGAATTGCGCAATCAAAGACTAGATGATAGTCACTGGGAAAAAATGTGCATTTCCTAAGAGGAAGGCAAAGCCTTCCCTCTCAATACTGTGCAATGTTGTCTTGATGAGGCAGAATCCAGGCCAAGGATGCTTAGACCAACTGACAGGGAACTGAAAGAAAATGTGAATGTGAATGCATGGTGACACTAAATGTAAGAAAGAGTGAATGATTGTGCATACAAATAGTGAATGGAAGATTCAGAAAAATAGAACAACATGCATGTTGATGAAGCGAGTCACTGTTTCGGTGACGTTCATGCAAAACAATGTCATGCATATGACAACAGCTAGATGATAACTAAAACTAAAACATTGCTAGTACAAGCTAATATGGATGCAAGCGACAGCAAGCATTGACAGAAATCAAGCAAACAACATTCACATAAGCCAAAACACAAAAAGCAACAGAAATGTTGCAAAAGACAAGTTAAGAGGACTTACCCATAAATAGATGAGCTGGATGTGTCAAATACTCTTGGATGTCTTGTGCGATGTCAGAGCTCCCAGATCGTTGTGAATGAGCAAGCTTTGAAGCGTCAAATAAAATGATTGGAGGCTCATGACGTGCATGCCACAAATCTAGGTGTTGTAACATATTTAGTTTTGATAATTTAGATTTGCTGATATAATAGGTTTTAGTAGTTTAGAAATAATAAATGGTTCTGCAAGAGTAAATGCACCCTCAAAATGTAAATTTAAGTCTCATTAGCTGGTTGGTTTAGCTATTCATGGATTTAAACATGATTAAATGATGTAATCAAGTAAATTCAAACATGGTTTCCAAATACCAGAGAATGAATTTGCAACACCTAAAAGAGATTTTCTTTTTATAACATCCTCATGTACAAAAACCTCTCTCATTTTTGTAACAACTATTATTCTTTGGGAGATGCAAATGCATCTATGAAGGCATGTTTTCCAGAAATTTCATGTTTTAGTCACCTTTTTGCTGAGGATAGTGTGACTAAACAAAGATGTATGTTTGGAAATTGGAAGAGGTTTTCATTCATAGGATTCTCAAATACAAAAGCCTATCTCACTTTTCATATAGTTGTCAGGTGTTGGGAGATACACTCTCATCATTTTTAGCCTATTTTTCCAATTGTGGAATCTCCTATTTACGCTACCTTTTGCAGAAACTCTTGTGGATAATCAGATTAATCTTGGGAAACTGGAGGATGTTTTTGTTTCTAACATACAAGAATACAAAAACTCTCCCATTTTTTACATAGCTAGCATGGATTGAGATATTTGAAGGGATGACATGACCCTATTTTTCAGAAATTCGAGAGGAAAAAGATCAAAGACAGTTAGTGACTTGGAGGCCACCTCATCAAATATGAGTTGCAATCAAATTTGAATTTCTCTTCTTTATCAAAAGAAATACTCAAGGATAGTACAAGAACTCTTCAAATAGTTTTAGTTACATTTATTTGTGTTCTATTTATGTAATACATTTTTCATATATTTGTAATAGCTCTTGATATTTTTATCAAGATATTTTGTGAGTAAATTGTATAAATACTTCATCAATTGAAGTAATATGTGTGGGATTTTGATGCCAATGATGTTCATTTTGTAATAGCTTCTATTGTAAGATTTCTAATAAAATCATTCTGGCTCCAGTTTGACAGAATTTTGTGTTTTCTAGTATGTCTTTTTAGTGTTTCATATCTTATTTCTACACATGTTCAAAGCATTTATAGGAAGGTCTGGGTATGTGTAGATTGAGTATCAATATATTATTAAATCCCCTCTAAAATCATAACCTTTAGAAAGAGATTAGCTTATTGGACTGTTAGTCCAAGGTAACTCCTCTTTGACTAGTTTTTTCTTTATTCCTTCTGATAGCCATCAAAATAGATTAGCTTATTGGACTATCTGTCTGAAATAACTCCTCTTAGAATTGGTTTCAGTTTGGCCTTCTTGAATACTTCGCAATGTGTTTTGTTGCGTTATAGAAATCTCCTTAACATATCCAAATTTCCCTAGGTGTTAAGAAGTTTGTCTGATTGCTTAATTATTAGGAATCTCCTTACATTCTTCTATCATAATTCTTGAAAAGCTAAGCCATTCTATCAGGTTGGAAGTTGACACATTTTGAATGGTCCCTATGAGAGAGGCCTTTAATCATGGATAGAGATTGTCAATGATTTCCAACCACCCCCAATTAAAACCATAAATTTGGCCATTGTGCTTCAAAGATTGTTGTTTAGTGACAAGTGAACAATGTTAAATAAAGCCTCATAACAATTAAGGGACCCCGCTCTGGTTCAAGGG
The DNA here is from genome assembly GCA_000404065.3 of Pinus taeda. Taxonomy (NCBI): domain Eukaryota; kingdom Viridiplantae; phylum Streptophyta; class Pinopsida; order Pinales; family Pinaceae; genus Pinus; species Pinus taeda. The sequence continues at coordinate 29,837 of APFE031558745.1, forward strand.
TTAGCTTGAACCTAAAGGTTGGTTGAGTTGGTTTCTTGACGTAGCTTTTGTAGCTAAGGACTACCTACGAGAAACAAGTACAACACAAGGAAAAAGCAATACTTCGAGGAAATATTCTAAAACGATCTTTGCATGTAACCTCCAGCTGCTAAAAATAACTCCCTAAAATCAAGGGATGCTTTTTTCATGTTTCTTTTTGCTATTTTAGGAAAAAGCAGCCCATGTATGCAAGTCAAGTTTTCTCTGTCCCAGGTGGAACTAATCAACCCAATCGCACATGCAACAACGTACTTGACTGAGGGAGAAATTTGTGCATTTCTGGGAAGGAGTTGGGCTGGCTTCCCAAAAGGATTACCCAATTTCTAGAATGAGCTACTAACTTCTGCCCATAATTATGCAATTTCTGGGTTGAGTAGCCCTGCTGGGACAATTGTGTAGTTTTTGTAGTGAAAGTTGACAAGTAGAATTGCACAATTCTAGAGCCAGTATGTTGCCAGATAGGATTGTGCAACTTCTAGAGGGAAAGTTGGTTCCCCTCCCAAATTTCACAATTTATTGAGGGAGCTGCTTAGCCTGCAACTGGACCAGGTCTAGAGAAACAAACTGTGAGGGGGATGCAACAAGCTATCATGCACAGGTTGGTAATCTGCTCGAAAACCACTAAAGCTTGTGTACTTGATAGTGCAAGACATGCTGTTGAGGATGGTTGGTAGAGAGGCTCTAAAATGAAGCTAAGGAAAAATTTTGGAAGGTGGTTCGAGCCACTACAACACATCTTCATTCAACTCAAAGTTTATATGGATGTTGATCATTTGGTTCACCAACTTTTCCTCTAAGGATTTTAGCTCCATCAGTAACTTTAAACTGTTGTGATACCTCTTCATGACGAGTTAATTTAAATATTTCTCTTCATCTTCATTAGCTTCTTTTTGATGGTCTTCCCAAGGCAAAATTTCCCTTTTCAGTTCAGAACCAATATCAATACATTTAGTTAAGAGACTACTTATCTACTTACCCCCATTGTTATTTCTTGCACCCTCCCTATGTTTTGGAAGAGATAGATTCATTTCACATAGCTTCTTTTTCTTTTGAAAATTTGCATCATCTTGCGTTAATGACTTTCATCCATCTATTCACCAAATGAGCTTTCTTTGATTGACTTAGTGCTTAGTTTCCCCCACTCATATTTGTTAGAAAATTATATATTACTCAGCAATGGAACACATACAATATATTGCAGAAATATAAACATGAAAAATGCATAAAACAAGAGAGACATAGATATACGTCATTCACCCAATTTGGGGTACATCCAAAAATAAACTACCATTCCTTCCTTTTATATTATCCAAAAAAATGAAGAGATACAACCTACAATAGATCTGTTGTAATTCCCTCTTCACTCTCACATAATCTCCTCTCTCTTTCTCACTCAAAATACACATCTACATAGATGCAATACAATTCCCTCATATATAACGAGGGGTTGCCTTCTAGGGGAAAAATGTTAAATTAAACATAAATTCTACCTCAAATTTCCACCTAATGAACGACCTAGATTGACTATGAAATTACAACATTTTAGAAGGTAATTTTACATCTATTTTTAGCTTTGAGGGCACCTCGCTCGATCTCCCACAAGGTAGGGGGGGCTCCTAAATATCGTTGTTGGCCCCCTGGACCCCCATTGCAAAGCAAATAATGGATGACATTACCACCCCATTACAAACTGGTGTCCAATGCAGCGATACCTTTCAATAAATAATATAATCAAGCTCTATACCCAAAAATCTCCTACCTGGAGACTGATTATATCAAATACACCGCTACTTCATTTCCTGGACAATGACTCCACTTCGGACCTGGTTGTTTCTCATCTTCATCATCATATTTGAAGACCAATTGAAACCAAGCAGAATCTCATTCTCTCCCTGGTTACAACTTTTGTTAACATATATGTAGGGTTTGGATAGTTTGTATTTTTCCAGCTTCAATTGTCCATCTCCCAACATTGACCATATGAAATGGTACATAGGATTTATATGTTTAGTCTTGGAATGAAATGCAGAGTTCTTTGAAATATTTATGGCACGCTGGCTATCATTGTATAACCTACCCAACTCCTGCTTGTTACCCAATTCATCAAGAAACCTTTGTAACCAAATCATTTCTTTACTAGCCTCTATAGCAGTAACATACTATTCTTTCATTGTTGAGAGTGCAACAACAATTTGCAGTTTTGAAACCCAACTGATAGTTGTTCCACCTAGATTAAACACATAACCTATGGTTCTCCTCCACTTATCTTTATCACCTTCGATATATGCATCAAGATATACCTATAGAGAAATGTTTGAAACACCATCGCGTAATGCTTGATTTGTGGTACCTCTCAAATAACTGAGAATCCACTTCACCACCATCCAATGTTCTTTTCCTGGATTTTTCATGTACCTACTGACAACTCCTACTGCATGTGCAATATCATGCCTTGTGCATACCATTGAATACACTAGGCTTCCAACTATTGATGCATATAGATCTTTAGATATATAATCCATTTCCTCCTGAGTCTTGGGGCACACCTCCTTACTTCATATGAAATGGCTATCCAAAGGTATACTAACTAGTTTTGCATTCTGCATATTAAATCTTTTGAACACCTTTTGTATGCACTCATTCTGAGACAATTTTAATTTGTGGTTCTTCCTGTATCTAGTTATTTTCATACAAAGGATTTGTTTTGCAGCACCCAAATCCTTCATTGTAATTTTTTTTGTCTATTTTCATTTGAGCACATTTATTTCCTGCATGTTAGAACCTATAGCAAGCATGTCATCTACATACAATAACAATATAGTATAGCTTCCATCAGTTTTCCTTTTGAGATAAAAATAATGATCAGAGTGGCATCTAGTATAACCTTGTTCAGACATAAACTTGTCAAATTTTAGGTACCACTGCCTTGGAGCCTATTTCAAGCCATACAAGCTCTTCTTCAACATGCACACTAGTTTTTCCTTCCCGTTTACATCATATCCTTGTGGTTTTTGCATATATATCTCTTCCTCCAAATCCCCATCGATAATGGTCGTTGTTACATCTAACTGCTCAAGATGCAAATCTTTGGCTACTACTAGAAATAAAATAGTTTTGATTGAAGTCATTTTAACAACATGAGAAAATATCTCATCAAGTTATATACCCTTTTCTATGCAAACCCCTTCACCACAAGTCTAGATTTATATATTTTTATACCTCCATCTTGTCCCTTCAACCTATAAACCCATTTATTCTGCTTTTTTTTTACCTATAGGAAACCTGACTAAGTCCCAAGTCCGGTTATATATTAAGGAGTCCATCTCTTCTTTCATGGCTTGCTCCCACCTCTTTTGTCTTTCTACCTACACTTCTTCTTCATAACATTCTGGTTCACCAGAATCAGTCAACAATACATAATATAATGAAGGAGAGTATTATTTAGGGGGTCTACTTATCCTGGTAGATCTTCTAATACCACTTTCATGTATTTGAGGTGCTTGTTGCTGTTGTTTTTCTAGCTGGATAACATTACGATTTTCAGGCACCTTCACTTTTTATGTGATCTCATCAAGCACTGTGTATTCTTTGTTTTCTTTTTCCTGTTTCTTTTCTTGCATCTTATCCTTATACAAAACCTTCTCATTGAGTATAACGTCTCTTCTCCTAATGATTTTTTGTTTTTCGTAATCATAAAAAAGATAACCAAAATTATTAATGTCATATCCAATAAAGGTAAATTTCTTTGATTTTGCCTCAAGCTTTGTTCTATTTTCTTTATTAATGTGGACAAAGTCTTCACAACCAAAAGTCTTTAAAAATGAGTAGTTTACCTTTTTACCTATCCATGCCTCCTCTCGAATACCACCATCCAAGGAAATTGAAGGCCCTCTGTTTATTAGATAAACAATAGTATCTAGAGAATTTACCCAAAATTGTAAAGGAAATCTTGTATTCAATGTCATGCACCTTGCACGGTCCATGATTGTGTTGTTCATCCTTTCTAACACACCATTTTCTTGTTGTTTCCTGGAACTGTCTTCTCTCTTTGAATTCCATTCTCTAAAAAGTATCTATTAAACTCTTTGCTACAATATTCAACTCCACTGTCTGATCTAAGACACTTCATACCTTTTCATGTTCTATTTTCAACCAAAGATTTCCATTTCTTTAAAGTAGCAAATACATTAGATTTATTGTGAATACAATAAATCCAGGTTTTTCTGGTTACATCATCAATAAAAGTAATATAATAATGAGAACCACTGAGGTATGATAGATAAGCTGGTCCCCATACATCTGTATGCACAAGCTCTATTTTTTTGCTCTTCTTTTCTTTCTTAACTTTGAGGAATCTGACTCTCTTCTGTTTTCCATAAACACAATTCTCTTAGAATTCCAATTCAACATGCTTCAAACCTGGCAAAAGATTTCTTGAGTGAATAATTTTCATCCCCTTCTCACTCATGTTCCTAAGCTTATGATGCCATAGTGTCTTGTTTGCTCCTGTAGAGATTAAATCTTTAACATAATTTGAAATACCATTTCATAAATACAATGTACGAACCTTTCCTCTTTTTTCTATTACCAGGGCTCCTTTAGTGAGCTTTAAGGTTTTATCTATAAAAGTAGTTACACAACCTTCACCTCCCAACTACCCTATTGAAATTACACTTTTCTTTAGATCTAGAACATGATTTACCTCCTTGAACATCCTTTGATTTCCGTTCTGATGTTTTATGGAAACTACACCCATTCCAATGATTCTATAGGGTTTATCATCACCTAATCAAGCCTATCCAAAATTTCGTTGAACATAATCATCAAAATGTTTCCTATCAGGTGTGAAATCGAACAAGGCCCTTAAATCTACCATGTGAACATAAATAATATTTTCAAATGAAAGATTCAAATCATCTTGCAACAGATCACCTGTCACATTCACTTCATGATTATTTCCTTGTTGTGCTTCTCCTTCTTTTCCCTTTTGAGACTTGAAGTCTTTCTTCAAGTGTCCTTTCTTCCCTTATTTCCATCAAATTATCCATGATCTGGACTTGGATCTACCCCTTCCTCGACTTACTATGATACCCTTGGCTCTTTCCTCTTTCCATTTTTCTTCCCCTAGTCTTTGTAGTCAAAGCATTACTTGATGTCTCACCAGAGCTTTTTCGTTGCATTTCCTTGCTAAGGATTACACCAACAACATCACCAAACTTTAAAGTACTAGATCCAGAGACAGAGTTACTAACAGCGATAACTAAACCATTCCAACTTTCTAGAAATGAGGATAGAAATAACAAGGCCCTAACTTCATCATCAAATGTTACCCCTTTAGAAGTCAACTGACTGGTAACTTTATTAAATTCATTTAAATCATCAGCAACAGATCCACCTTCTAACATCTTCATATTAAATAAACACTTCATAATAAATACCTTATTTGAGGCTGAGGGCTTTTCATATAGTTTGGCCAATGCCAACATTAACCCCTATGTTGTCATTTCCTTTGAAATATTAAAGGCTGCCAATGCAACTACGCACAGCCATATTATTCCAAGCACATTTCTGTTGAGAATATCCCGTTCTGTGTCTGTCATACTCGTCGAATTTTTTGTCTTTCAGCTTAATGGTAGGTACATATATTTCAGATACAAATAATCTTCCATATGCATCTTCCAGAGCTAGTAGTTTTGGTCATTAAGTTTTTTGACCCTAGACATGCAATTTTTTGCCATTTCTCCCAGTTGAACGAGGAACCCGTCTCTCCTACACGTTTATCAGCCAAATAGACCTTTGACTCTGATACCAGTTGTTATAAAATTATATATTACATAGAAATGGAACAGATAGAATATATTACAGAAATACAAACACAAAAAATGCATAAAACAAGAGACATAGATATATCTGGTTCACCCAATTTGGGCTATGTTCAACTACAAATAACCATTCCTTCCTTTTATATTATCCAACAAAATGAAGAGATACAACCTACAATAGATTCGTTCTAATTCACTCTTTTCCCACACACAATCTCCTCTGTCTTTCTTGCTTAGAATACACATCTATATAGACACAATATAATTCCCTCATATATAGCGAGGGGGTGCCTTCTAGGGAAAAACCCTAAATTAAACATAACTTCTACCATCAGATTTTTGCCTAATGAACGGGCCAGATTGACTACGAAATTACAACATTTTACAAGGAAATTTTACTTCTATTTTTAGCTTCAGGGATGTTGTCCTTGATTCCTCGCCTGGTGGGGTCTCGTAAATATCATTGTCGTAGCCTTGGACCCCCCTTGCAGCACAAATAATAGGTGGCATTACTACCCCATTACGAAGTAGCATCCAATGTGGTGATACCTTTCAATAAAGAATATAATCACGCTCCACACCAAACAACATTTTGTAATACATGCATTCAAACATCAATTGTTAGTTTTAAAAAAATGAGGCTTCATAGCCTCTTTTGCTACTCCTATCAATGATTCTCCTTCTTGTGAAAAGGTCTTATTTTGGTGAGTTTTATGAGACAATGGGACCTCCTCCTTGATTACAAGAGAATGTGATTTTTTATTCCTTGGGTGCTTTGAAAAATCACTCCTCCGTCTACCATCCTCATGACATCTTTGTATGGCCATTTTCCCTTCACATGCTTATGATATTTGCTTGAACAATGTTGATCAATCTTATGTTGTGCTCGAGTCTCTAGCCTTGGTTTCATTTGTTAGTTTAGACCCTTCTCAATGTTAATGAGGCCTCTAGTCTGTCTCATCTACTCTATTCCATAATCTTTAGCAAGTTCAAAAGCTTGAAATATTTTATCCTTAGGTTTATCAACCCTAAGCCGTGTCACTAAATTACTCAGAAAGTACTTCAATTCCTTCACACATCCTTTAGGTATATTTGTCTTAAAGCTCTTCCTTTCAAAGGAAAATTTATACTGTTGGTCTTCCTTCTCTCTTTCTTATAGAAACTTTCTTACTATACTAAGACTTTCTTTTAACTCAGTCAATCCCTATCAATCTCTCCTTTCAATTTTCTCTTCATGTCATTTTGTTTGGATTATTTCTTTCTATTCTTATTGGTTGCACTTGGATCTCCCTTATGACAGGCAATGGTAATTTTTTTCTCTCTACATGAGCTTCTTGATGCTCATTTTGAGCTCCGACCTAGCCCTATAAGAAGTGTTACCTTTATTTTTACTTGAACACCTCACCTCAACCTGGATATTGGTGTTTCCATGGTTCCCTCTTCTGTATCCTCTTGAGCACCCCTTTCTCCTATTTGACTATTGTTCCCTACTCACCTTTCAATAACTCCTCTAGTTCTGTCTTCCTTGAGAAATTTCTCTTTCTTCTCCATTCACATTTTTTTTGTTGAATACTGCCGCCTCATTATAGGAAATATTCTTGTTGCTCCTTGACTCATTTCTTCTCAAATTATTGTATTCAAATCTTTCTCTTGGGAAAATTACTTTTCACTCATTTGACTCTTTGTTCCTTATTTAATGCCTCTTATTGTAGCCATCTATCATACCTTCATACTGCTCTCTAACACCTCCTATCCTTTTTAGAGTGTTTCTTACTCTGTTATCTTCTGCCCAAATTTCCTTGTTTCCTGCATCGAACCTCTATATCTTGCTTTCACAATCCTATCTTTGCAAAATAGCCAAACTGTCAGTCACCATTCAAACAAATCATTACAGGAAACTTCAACCTAAAAGTGGCCTCCTAAGGTAAAATAAAAAGATAGTAGTTAAAATAATAAAATAAGAGTTATGAATTTTGGACGGAAAAGAAGAAAAGTATTTTTTCAATTATATTTTTGGCTTATCTCCTTATATTTGTACTCAAATTTAAAGTGTATAAACTTGTTGAATGCATAATTAAATTCCACATCTAACGAATACCCATTATTCATACTCTTGAGAAGACCTACATTGATAAAATTTGTTACTTTAAAAAGCATGTTGAAACATGTTTTTTTTGTGTATCTTCATTTTTTATCAATGTGGGTCTTCTAAAAAATATTCATAATGGGTACTAATCGGATGTGGAATTTAATTCAACATCCAACTAATGTTTACACTTGAAATTTGAGTAAATCTATAAGGAGATAAGCCAAAAATACAATTACAAAAAGTGATTTTTCTTCTTTTCCCTCAAAAATATTTACATGTACCTCTTTTTAAATTTAGGTTATTTTCGTACATGTAAATTATGTAGAGAAATCACTACCTTTCTAGTCTTGTATCTTCTCCTATTCATTAGTTGCAAAACCCATTGGCTCATTCTTCTTCTCCTTCAGAAACCTTCTTTGCCACCAACATTTCTATTGTACTAAGAATTATCTACTATTTTAGTACTCCTCAATATCTCATTGGTCGAAATATTTCTTTCCTAATCAAATGTTTTCTTCAATCCATTTCTTGTCATTGATTCCAAGAATGTTATAGTCGCACTTGGATACCACTTTTTGCAATTGAAACATATTTTTTTGCCTAATAATACTTTTGAAAAAGGTGGAGGTGGAAATATTCGTTTTTCTTGAATCATGCCTCATACGAAATCCCTGATAAAACATCCAATTCCAACTATTAGTTCTAGCTCACTGTGTTTCTGGTGGAGTTAATCACCAAATGAACAAATTACACCTTCACAACCATAAATTCTATATGAATTATATATAATAAAACAATTTGTAAACCTTGAATGCTACACAAAAATATGGTGAATGGTCGAGGTTCAGAGTTCCAATGTGTCACACAAAATAAATGAATATGCCTGACTCTCTTAATAAGATTGTGAGTGACCTGCAAACCTTGGCTTAATTGCAAGGATCATGCTAGGTGAGGACTCAAGCACTCAAATTTTTATTTTTTTATCTGATTTTGGATAATTATGCTACTAACATGTTGACTTTACGTCTTTTTTATTTGAACATGAAGTAGCTTGATTTTTCCAACCTTCAATGGACACAATCTTACCTTTGCTGACCAATGACAATTGTTGGATTGATCTTCACTATTGAAATTAACATAGAGATTCATGTCCACACTCCTGAGCAAATAATTTTTTACACATCTCGGGGTTGAACTCCATAATTGTCCTAGGTCATCTAGACAGGTCATGTACTCTTCAAAATTTGAAGAATCGGTTAGCAATCTATCATTTTTCTCATATGGGTGTTGTTTCAATAGGATACTCTCTTAGAACACCACACTTTTTTATTCAATCAACCCTCGTTTCCATTGAAACATTGACCCTACACATGTGACTTAGCTTGAAAAAACTATCTATCACTTAGCCCTTTCTATTTATACAACCATTATGAATTTTTCTGTTTTCTCTCTATCATGATGTTCATATATACAAGTGCTTCCTTTATTCTTTCATCATGTCCTTGCACCCTCAACTTCTCTCTAATTAAATCTCTTCAATAGAGGATTGAAATAATTGGTTTCAACAAGTGATAAATGATGAAGGTTCCCTTTGTAGTGTGCACATAAGTTCTCATTGCATGACATGAAGATGTTAACCTTCAATGGCATCATTCCCAACCTTTCCGATCCCTTCTAATGAAAGGCCCACTGTCCTTTGTCACCATGTTCTTTCTAGACATTTACTATCTTAAAAGTAGACACACATTCTCCTTATGGAAAGAGTTTAGACAATAAATCAAACAATGTGAAAACTTGTTGATTTTGTTAACGTTCAAAACAAGTATTTATGAAGGAAGTACAACAAGCTCGCTTCTTGATCTTTAATCCTTAAGGCTCTTTCTCTAGACACTGTCTCTTCAAGCCCCATATTTTTTTTAGTTATTCTTTTTCCCTCAAACCTCTTCCTATCTCTCTCCCATAGAACACAATTAATACATAATCCTAATTGATGACAGAAATATATTAATACAACAACATATATTTGGAATTTTTTCAATGTTTTCTGCCACTTAAGTTGGGTATTTGTCAATATTTACAAAGGCCTACTTCGGCCAAAATACCAACTCCCCAAGATATCCATATAACCTGATTGTCAATATTCCTACAGAATTAGGACACTCAGATATACACCAAAAATCCTTCGAAATCTAATTTATACAAAAATAAAATGAAGGAAATTAAGGCATTCATCTACAATTTAAATGAATCCCTTTTTATCTTAAAAAAAATGAAATTACTATTGTTGATGCTCTTTCATCCTAAACCCCCTTCCTAATATGCATATATGAAGCACTGGAGCCTCACTCTATCAATTTCTTTGTACCAAACAGTAGAATATGTTATGGCCTTGAGATACGTCAACATGCACTTGGAAACAACCTAATGCACTAAGTTTGGCTCAACCATGAACTTGTTGGCATTATGATTATGGTATGGCTCTATGATACAGGTGTTGTACTTGATGGCACCTCACTCAAGTGTTCAGGCTCTCAAAATGATGAAAATTAAGAGGCTCGCAGGTGAATGGTTCAAAAGGTGCGGACCCACATGTTACCCATATAGGAGGTGCGGTCATACCCACAGGTTACCCGTTCAGTAGGTGTGGACCCCAGTGCACACACTTGAAGGCAGTAAAGCATGCTCATGTGGGGTTTTCTTATATTTGGCTCGTGGTATTTAGCCCACCGTTCTTGATTCCATGGTTTTGGCCCGTGGTATTGCTTTATATTATTATTATTGAGCCCCTTGTTTTTGGGCCCCTTGTATTGGTTATCTATGGTATTGATCCATGTTTTTAGGAAGAGCTTTCCTATATAAAGCAAAGGAGATCACTTGGCTAAGTCTCTTTTGCAAATTGAATATCTTAAGATCGGAAATATTGGGTTATTGTTTCAAAAGCTTGATCTATATAAAAGTGAAGTTAAAGGCGAATCTATGAAGGGTGATCTCTCGAGCGCATGATCAGATCTAAGCATCTGACTATCGGTGATACACTAGGGGACTGCCAGTTCGGCCCTAATTAGAGCTACACAGGAGATTAATGGTTCAAGTGCGTGGGTACGCAGAGAAGAAGAAGGAGAAGTGCGTGGGTACGCAGAGAAGAAGAAGGAGAAGTGTGTGGATTCGCAGAGCAGAAGAAGGCACAGTGCGTGGGTACGCAGCGCGACAGAGGTTCAGGTGCGTAGGCAAAGGGAAAGTACGCAATGCTTTAGAAGCCGCAGGTGTGTAGGTACGTGGCGCGATAGCATCTGTGGGTGTGTGGCTATAGTAGCATTATGGGGCATGATAGTATCAGTGGGTGCATGTCTGCAACAACAGTATGCAGCTTGATTGAAGAAACAGTGCGAGGGTACACGGTACGACAGAAGGTTCTCTGCGGGTATATGCAGGGAGGCAGACGGTGAAGTGCGTACGCACGTAGACTAGAGAAAGAAAAATTGTGTATCTGTCTTAAGATCTTTTGTTGGCTGAATTTTTCCTGTTAGGTGTTTTGGGTTTAGTTTACTATTACTGTTGATCTGGTTACTGCAGTTGACTGGGTGATTTACTTGTACTTGATGATCCCTTGATGTTTATGGATCTAGTTTGAAAATTTATGAAAAGTGATCCTTGAGAGAAAAGAAGTAGGGGGTTGTATCTCCCTTCCAGGAGACACTGGAAAATGAGAGAGAGTTGTAGCTCTCTGTAGGTTGCAGCCTGCGTACTGGTAAAGGACTGCACCAGTACAAAACCTTTGTAAAAGGAAGTTTCTAATTTGAAAGAAGATAGAGACATATTGCAGCAGGTGGTTTTCACCCACAATGGGTTTCCACCTTACATTTGGTGTTCTTTGGTGTGACTATCTGTTTTCTTTGTTCATGCTCATTATTTTATGGTACTGGCATGCAAAAATAATTCAAAGTTTAATTAAGGAAGATTTATTAAAAGAACTTGATAATACTGATTCACCCCCCCTTTCAGTATTATTTCCAAGAATTGGTATCAGAGCAGGTCCTTCTGAAGGAGCTTGATCGCTTGAAGGAAGATCCATCATCATGAGCAACTATGATAGGGAAGCATCGATGAGGTCACCGATTTTTGATGGGACAAACTTCGTATATTGGAAGGTAAGAGTTACTGCCTATCTTCAATCCTTGGGTACTGAAGTTTGGGAAATCATAGAAATAGGGTATACTTTTCCATCAGCTACTCCTACAGATCCAGCAGAGAAAAAGAAATATGAAACAAATGCAAAGGCAGTCAATACTATTCTAGGATGCCTATCTCAATCATAATTTTTGAAAGTTATGTAGTATAAATCCGCAAAAGAAATATGGGACAAGATTGTTCTGAGCTATGAAGGATATGATCAGGTAAAACGTGCAAAACTTCAAACCCTCAGGATTAAGTATGAAAATCTCAAGATGTATAATGATGAAAGTGTGGCTCACTATTTTCTTCGTGTAGATGAGATTGTTAATTGTATGAAAAATTTGGGTGAAGAAATAAAAGAAGTTGTTGTGGTTGAAAAAGTTCTGAGATCTTTGTCACCTAGGTTTGAATCTAAAGTTTCTGCGATAGAAGAAAAGGAAAATCTCCAACATCTTAAAATGTCACAACTGCATGGAATTCTAACTGCTTATGAAATGAGGAAAGGAGGTCCTTCTGACAGGAGAGAAGTTGTCTTCAAGGCTTCAGGCAAAGGAGAGTACTATGAATCAGGAGAATAAGAAGAATCAAATTTTGTCAGAAATCTTCAACGAGGTACTGGATGGTTCAGAGGTAAGCTGCCCTTCAAATGCTTTGCTTGTGGAAGAGTAGGTCACTATGTCGCCAAATGTCCTCATAAGGATAAGATCAACAAGGGAAGGGAACCTATTAGATGGAACAAGAAACATAATGCAAATAATAAGAGCTACTACACTCATGAAGACAATGATGGTCTATCAAATAGTGATGAAGATGAACGAGGTAATGACTATAAACTTTTGATGGCATTTGAAGATGATGATTACATGGATGCTATAGATGTGGATAGTTTTTATGAAGAAATTTCTAGACTCAAGACATGTATAGAAGAAAAGAATATGATCATTGATACTCTACAATTTCAAATTGATGAAAAGGAAAAATATCTTGAAAAGTTAGAAAGTGAAATTGTTGGTCTTAGGAAAGAGATTTAGAAAACAAAGGTTATTAATCTTAAGTTTGTCAAAGGATCCAAAACTCTGGATGAGATCATCAATGTACAACGTTCTCCACTAAACAAGACAGATCTGGGGTATAATGGAGAAACCTCTCAAGCATCCACCTCAAAGAGTTATCTTGATGCAGCAAGAAGGAATGAGAAAAAGCTCAATGAAGATCACCAGGTAAAGCAGGGATGAATTACATCAAGAGCAAACAAAGAATATCAGGTGAACCAGCGGTAATCCGTCTTAAGGGTGAACAAAAGCTACAACCAGCCACAGGTAAAATCTTCTCAATTTTCTTCAAGAATGGATACCAATAGAAATTACAATCGTGTGGCTAGTAGATTTGATAACCACAGAAGTTTCTTCAATGGACAGTGTTTCTCTTGTCATAACTTTGGTCACAAAGTAGATTAATGTGTTGCATATAAAACAATCATGACTAGAGAAGCTCAAAAACAAAGAAGTATGACTGGGATTACAAAGAGGACCTATAACAATTTTTTGGCTCTTCAAAATGAAGTTGAATGTTCTATTCGCAATAACTTTGGTCATGAAGATTCTGAATGCAGGAGCAGGTTTCAGCAGACAAAGGAACAACCCTCAAACACCAAAACATGGAGAATAAAGGAACCAAAAACGGAAAGATGTGGGATAGCCTTTTATGCAGAGGGACAGGAAAATCTATGGTACATCGATAGTGGATGTACAAAGCATATGAAAGGTGATAAAGACAAACTTGAATCATATTCTACTTTAGAAAAGGGAAAGAAAGTTTCTTTTGGAAATGATACACATGCAGCTATAAAAGGAAAAGGCACTGCTCAGTTAAAGGAAAAGGTCAAAGATGGAAATGTTTTGTATGTTGATGGATTGAAGCATAATCTTCTGAGTGTCAGCTAGATGTGTGATCAGGGAACCGAGGTAATATTTATATCAAATGGATGTTGGGTTCGTGATCTTGATACAGGTGAAATATTGATCAAAGGCAGAAGAACTCCAAATAATCTATACATATTTGAAGAAGGACAACAACAATGCTATTTAAGCAAGGATGATGAACACTGGTTATGGCACCGGAGGTTGGGGCATCTAAACTTTTCACAAATAAGGAAAGCATGCAAATACCAGGCAGTTCGTGGTCTTCCAGATATCAAAATTCCAGACAACGCCATATGCAAATCATGTCAGTTTGGAAAGCAAACCAGAACTAACTTTTCGGAAAACGAAGGATCAGCTAGCATGCCACTTGAGCTAGTCCATTCAGATGTTTGTTGTCCTTTTAGGAAAAGGAAACCTCGAGGAGAAGAATACTTGATACTATTCATTGATGATTTCTCCAGGTTTGTTTGGTTAGGTCTTATGAAGCACAAAGATGAAGCATTCGAAAAATTCAAATCTTTCAAAGCCTTGGTTGAAAATGAATCAGGTTACAAAATTAAGAGCCTCAAGTCCGACAGAGGTGGAGAGTTTACCTCAAATGAATTTTTTGAGTTTTGTGAAGAACATGTGATAAGAAGGGAATTCTCTACAGCTAGAACTCCTCAGCAAAACGGAGTTGTGGAAAGAATGAACTGAATAGTCCAACAAATGGCTCGTGCTATGCTTGATGAGTCTGGAACTCGCGCAACTTTCTGGGGTGAAGCTGCATATGATGCGGTTGTTTTTCTCATCAAAACAAATGTCCGGGTGAACAACACTCAAACTCCTCATGAGCTATCGTATGGTGAGACTCCTTCAATAAAGCACTTCAAAATCTTTGGGAGCAAGTGCTATATTAAGAATACTGATGAGCAACTTGGCAAACTTGAACCTAGAGTAGATGAAGGCATTCTTCTTGGTTATTGTCCACAAAGCAAAGCATAGAAGTGCTATAATAAAAGACTTGGAAGAATTGTTGACAGCATTGATGCAGTGGTCGATGAGAAGGGATACATTCCTAGGCAAGTAAATCATGAAGATATCAAAGAAAATGAAGACTACCCTCAAAGACAGAATGATGAAGAAGAAGATGAACCTCAAGAAGAACCAAAGGAGCAGATAAGGATAGAAGAGAAGACTCCATCCAAATATGTTCAGAAGAATCATCCAGAATCACAGATTTTGGGGCAAAAAGAAGCAGGTGTACAAACAAGAAGAACAGTTGCAGAAGCTTCAAGCTATTTGGCACTACTCTCTTCCACTGAACCACAAAATGTGAAACATGCAAAGATGAATGTTGGATAAGAGCAATGGATGAAGAACTTGAGCAAATCGAAAGGAACAACACTTGGGAACTGGTTCCTAGACCAAAAGATAAGAATGTTATCGGAACCAAATGGGTCTTCAAAAATAAATTGAATGAAAATGGAGAAGTAATTAGAAACAAGGCCAGACTTGTTTGTAAAGGGTATGCGCAGCAAGAAGGAATAGACTTTGAAGAAACCTTTGCTCCTGTTGCAAGACTTGAGGCCATCCGGATGTTCCTTGCTCTCTCAAGTTTTCAAAACTTCAAAGTATTTCAAATGGACGTGAAATCAGCCTTTCTGAATGGAGACTTGGAAGAAGAAGTATACATTGAACAACCAGATGGGTTCATTCTTGGAAATGATCCAAATCTTGTATGCAGATTGAAAAAGGCTCTCTATGGGCTCAAACAAGCTCCAAGGGCTTGGTACTATCGTTTGGATAAATATCTTCATCAACAAGGTTTTTCAAAAGGATCAGCAGATAGCAATCTTTATATAAAAGTTGAAAATGACAAATTGCTAATACTTGTTGTGTATGTAGATGACATTATTTTTGGCAGCAATGAAGAAGAGATGAGTCAAAGCTTTGCCTTGGTCATGCAGAAAGAATTTGAAATGTCCTTGCTGGAAGAACTGACATATTTCCTTGGTTTGCAAATCCAACAAAAGGAAGGAGGAATCTTTTTATCTCAAACCAAGTATCTCAAACAGATCTTGAAGAAATATGGCATGGAAGATGCAAAACCATATGTACAACCATGGTCACAGGATGTAGCATCAGTGCAAATGATGAATCTGCAGCAGTACATCAACCAACCTACAGATCTATGATCGGAAGTCTACTTTATTTGACAGGTACCCGACCGGACATCATGCATGCAGTAGGAATAGTTGGAAGATTTCAAGCAAATCCAAAGGAGACTCATCTTCAGGCAGTGAAGAGAATTTTCAAATAACTTCAAAGGGACACAAAATTATGGCTTATGGTATCCTAGAGATACAGATCTCACACTTCATGCTTATACAGATGCAGATTGGGCCGGAAGCGTGGATGACAGGAAGAGCAAAAGTGGTGGTGCGTTCTTTATGGGTTCCAGATTAGTATCTTGGTTCAGCAAGAAACAAAGTTCAATTGCCTTGTCTACAGCGGAAGCGGAATATGTTGCTGCTGCATCTTGCTGCACTCAACTCCTTTGGATGATGCAGACCTTGCAGGATTTTCAAATCACTTGTACACCAACTATCTCTATCTTATGCGATAACACAAGTGCAATCAGCATCTCAAAGAATCCCGTCATGAATTCAAAAACCAAGCACATACCAATCAAGTATCATTTTCTCAGGGAACAAGTGCTTGAACAAAAGGTCAAGTTGGAGTATGTTCCTTCTAAGGAACAAGTTGCTGATATTCTCACCAAACCATTGCCCAGGGAGACTTTTGAATACCTAAGGCAAAAGCTGCGGGTTGTTGATGCATCATCTTATTGTTGAGACTCCTCTGATTATTGGTTGTACGCATGATTCATCTGGGGTATATGCGTACATGTGCTGGGTTGCGGCACAGGTTCAGGGGGAGAATATAATGCATTGTTGGCATTATGGAGGATTTACAAAAGGAGATATGGAAGCTGGTCTGAGTATAGCTGCAATATGTTTCTATCTCTTTCTTGGTCATTAATGGTGTCTGGTGGATTATGGCAGGTTCAGGGGGAGCATGCTCTTAGGGGGAGCATAACCCTTTGCCCTTGATGTCAAAGGGGGAGAATGTCGCTGAATTTTTGAGGTTGCCATCAAGTCCAAAGGGGGAGATTGTTGGCATTATGTTTCTGGTATGGTTATAGGTTACATATGTTGTACTTGATGGCAACACCCATGGCAAGGGCTCTCAATATGATGAAAATTAAGACGTACGCAGGAGAACAGTTCAGAAGATGCGTACCCACAGGTACGCTGTGCAGGGACCGCGTCCAGACACGCAGGTTACCCATTCATGAGGTGCATACCCCCAGTGCACACACTTCAAGGCAGTAAAGCGTGCACACGTGGGGTTCCTTATGTTTGACCCTTGGTATTTAGACGACGGTATTGTGTTATCATGGTTCTGGCCCGTGGTATTGTTTTATTTTATTATTATTATTGAGACCCATGATCCTTGATTTGAGGAAGAGCTTGCCTATGTAAAGCAAAGGAGATCATTTGGCTTAGCATGCTTTTGGGTTGAATATCTTTAGATCTGAAATATTTGGGTTATTGTTTCAAAAAGCTTGATATATATGAAAGTGAAGTGGAAGGCGAATCTGTAAAGGGTGATCTCCCGAGCGCTTGATCAAATGTAGGCATCTGTCTGACTGTAGCACACTGGTGATCTGAAAATTCAGCCCTAATCTGATGTACGCAGGTGTTTAACGGTGCCTCTGTGTAGGTACCTAGAGAAGAAGAAGGATAAGTGCGTGGGTACGCAGGGGAGACAAAGGCGCAGTGCGTGGGTACGCTAAGGCGACGAAGGAGCAGTGCGTGGGTACGCAGAGCGATGGTGGTTCAGGTGCGTACGCACAGAAACAGTACGCGGCGCGATAGTGTCTTTGGGTGCGTTCCTTCAGTGAAGTACGCGACGCGATAGTGTATTTGGGTGCGTACTGTACGCAGCGCAGTAGAAGAAGTAGTGCGTGGTCACGCAGTGCATCAGAAGGAGCTCTGCGGGTATACACAGAGAAGCACAGGGTGAAGTGCGTAGCGACGCAGGCCAGTAAAAGGAAAACTGCGTATCTGACTTAAGATCTTCTGTTGACTGAATTTTTCTGTTGATAAGGTGTTCTGGGTTCCAGTTCTGTATTTTGATCTGGTTATCTGGGTGACTTAGTGGTACTTGATGATCATTTGATGTTTATGGATCCAGTTTAAAAATTTATGAAAAGTGGTCCTTGAAAGAAAAGAAGTAGGGGGTTGTAGCTCCCTTCCAGGAGAGACTGGAAAACGAGAGAGAGTTGTAGCTCTCTGCAGGTTGCAGCCTGCGTACTGTAAAGGACTGCACCAGTACAAGACCATTGTAAAAGGAGTTTCTAATTTGAAAGAAGATAGAGACATATTGCAGCAGGTGGTTTTCACCCACATTGGGTTTCCACCTTATATCTGGTGTTCTTTGATGTGACTGTCTGTTTTTCTTGTTCATGATCATTATTTTATGGTACTGATATGCAAAAATAATTCAAAGTATAAATAAGGAAGATTTGGTAAAAGGACTAGATAATACTGATTCACCCCCCCTCTCAGTATTATTTTCAACAACTTCCCCGTGGCATGTGATCGGTCCCGGATACCTGCTACCAAGTGGTTAAGTGTTGATGTACCATATCGTTGTCATATATGTCGTTGACTCCGCCTCATGGAAAACCAACCCTCGGTGGTTTGACCTTATTTGTCACATGTCCGTCACCTACGAACTAACCACAACTGTTTGCTGACTGGTCCTCCAACAATCCTCCGACGGTTCGATGACAACCCTCACGGTGCTAACATGTGGCATCAACCTAACAACAATTTGCTAACCGTTCTTTAATAACATAGTTTAAACTTTGGATATGTAATATGATTCCGCCAACAATTAATGCGCCACCATACATTGTAAACCATATAGTTTTCATATATATATCCGATTTATTCCATGGTTTAGACCTTAGGTTGATGAATATGTTCCGCTGCATGGTTTAGACCTTAGGTTGATAGATTTGCACTTAAGGTTTGTTCCATAGTTCCTAACCATAAATATATATGCACCCACCTTCATACATGGTTTTTAATATAAAGTTTGATACCAAATTCAGATGTGTCACGAACATTAATGCTCCCATAAATTCTATTATGAACCAAAACCCATAATCTCACTATTCAACCTGGAGATATGCACCGGAGATGAATTGTTGCCAAGTGTTGATATGCAGAATCGCCACATGAACAACAAGGCCCCTTCGACACCTAAACTTTAACGGATGTTTTCTCCTTGATCTGAAGACCAAATGAGAAACTGAAAGTACTGTTGAATTTAGAACAACGGGCTCTACCGCTTGGCGTTCTTTTTAGGAACAACTGAAACCTTTGATCGTAGTTCCCAGATCATTCATCTCCATTGGAAGCTTTTGGACCACCAAAATTTTGGTTTTATTTAGACATTAGGTGAGGGTACAACTCCCTCACCCTTTAAATCTCCATCCACCTTACTTTGCCTGGATTCATGCCTTTGAGTCTCACTCGATGATACTTGACATCTCCATGCATGGAAGTGCAGACCTTCCTTTTAGCTTCACTTTTCATCCTTATCCTGCTGATGTAAAGCCATACTTGATCACCAACCTGAAAGTGATGACCCTTCTGATGCTTGTCATGGCGCATTTTGAACCTGTGAACTATTTCCTTCATCTGCGGAAAATAGCAAAACCTTTGTAGCCGTGCCACTATCTTGCATGTACCAACATGCCCTGAAACATAAGAAGAAAGTGTTCCCCCTGATCACATGCATTCTTTCTCCCTGCAAGTTATACAACTTACCAAGATGGTTAAATAATCTATTATGAACATGGTAATTTACTTCTTCCACCTGTGCATCATGAGTTAGCGATCCAAAAATATCTTTGAAAACAATATCTGTAGTATATTGTTCAATATTAACTTTCATGTGCTAAAGAACTATTTTGCAAATAACTAAAATACTCAAAGAAAATCTTGACAGCATATCAGCTACTTTGTTTGTTGTACCTTCCTTAAACCTGACTACTAAGTGGACCTGCTGCAAAGAACTCATCCATCTATAATGTTGAGACTGCTGCAACTTACTTTGAGTTTGAAGGTATTGAAGTGGCTGATGATCTGTTTGAATCACTGTTTCTTTGTCCATTAAATAATGTTTCCATTTTTTAACACTTTCTTTTAATGCACATAATTTCTTATCATTAGTTGGATAATTTGAAACTGCTTTAGAAAATGCTTCCAAATGAAAACAAATAGGCTTCTCTTTCTGAAATAACACTACACTCATTGCACACCTACTAGCATCAGTTTCTTTTTCAAATGGCTATTGAAGGTCTGGTGGAGTTGTTACAATTTTCTGCTTTAAAGTTTCACATGCTTTTTATTGTTTTCCTTCCCACTGATATGAGGCCTTAAAACTTGTTAAAGCATGAATTGGTGTTGCAATAAAAGAGAAATGAAAAAAAAAACTTCCTCCAATACTGATCTACACCCATGAAACTTCTAACTTTCCAACTTGAACTGAAAGTAAGAATATCATTCAAATCAACTATGACAAACTTGTCAAGAAAATAACGAAAAACATCATTCATCATTCTCATTAAAGTTGCTGGAGCATCGCATAAATAAAATGACATAAGAAACCATTGATCAAGCCCCTCTCTAGTCTCACATGTAGTTTTCCAAACATCATTCACTGCAATACACATCTGATGATAACCATTTCTTAAATCCAGTTTAATGACTGATATATGAGTCATGCCAATATTCAGAATAGGTGCAACAGATAGTAATTGATTCTCATGTTTTATTTATCATTTTGGAAGGAGACTTTTTGGTTCTTTAAAGAATTCTTCACAAGAATCTACCATTTCAACCAATTTGTCCTTAAACTGAGAATCACACCCTTGAAAAGCATCATACTTATTTTGAGGTTTTTTAAACAATCATGAGAAAATACCTTTTACTTGAATTTATTAACCTTTTCAAATGACAGTAATTGATTAAATCCATGTTTGTCTTACTTCTGTGTGCCCTAACAATGTATTCAATTCCTTCTTTAAAAAGATGATACTTGTTCTCCCTTATATGAAAAAATAGCATGTCTATCATAAAGATACAGAATATCCAACACAACTCCACATATATCCTAAGGAATCACATCTAGCTCAACTTCATCAACAAAAATTGGTTGTAATTGCAAACCTTAGACGACACTGTTTAGTGACATGCCTTTGAGTGTTTTCTTTCAACCATCCTAAAGGGTATTGGTTTTGGATGATTTTTAGTTTCCAATTCCAATTTCCTTACTAGTTCCTCAAATATTAAGTTTGCCTGTGACCCGCTGTCAAATAATGTATCTATCTCAGCGTGCTTGGAAATAATCTTTCTGTGAAAAAGTTCAACCCTCTTCTTTTCATCAATCACATTATTATTCTTTGAAAATGATGCAGAGTAAGTATAACTAGAACTAACTTCAGAAAGTATACTTGTTAGAATCATTGCGGTAATCTTCTGTTCTTCACCGAAGTCAGATCCCAAATCTTGTTGGACTGTAACATTCACTTTCATTTCACCCTTCTCCTTAAGGAACTTCTTTTGCTTAAGTTCTGGATGAAGCTTCCAACACTTGGACTCATCATGTCCAACCCTATGACAATGAGTACATGTAGATCTTTCCCCTTATTTCTTTGTTGTCGTTGATTTCTTTCCTTTCATCTTACCCTTTCCTTTGCCTTCTTTGGAGTCTTAGTGTTCTGATTGCTTGAATGGTTTCCACTAAAAAGTTATTTCACATGATTCAATATGAATGGCTTTCACGCATCATCAAAGTCATTTGGATTAAACATAAGCAATGTATGTTGCAAATAAGAATGAAAACTTCCAATATACTTCAACAAAGTTTCCCATGTGTTTAATGGAATATAAAGTGCTAATGCCTTTTTCCTGAATTCCTGAGTAAACTCCATAACACTCTGTCCTTTACCCTGTCTTAAGTGCTACTAGTCTATTATAGCTTGTTGCATATATCCGAAATGATAGAACTGATTTCTAAGAGCTTTAATAAACTTAGAACATGAAGAGATAATTTTACCTTTATGCTTTGAATCTGATTGAGTTTTACTTTCCCACCAAATCAAAGTTGTTCCCCCCATTCTAAGTGTAGCTAACTAAATTTTCGCAGAAGCATCAACAATATTCTGAATTCTACAATAAACTTCAAGTTGTTTAATCCAGTTATATAACTTTTTAGGATTCAATTCACATCATATTTTGGCAATTCAAACTTAACATCAAGCTTCAAAAAAGGATATTTCTTATGTTTCTTCTTTGATTTGGAATCTGAACTTGAATCAAAAGAAGAAGAAGAATATGAATATGGAGGAGAAGGAGGTTCATTACCATCAATTTTCTTCTTTTCCTTTTTCGTGCCTTTAGAAGACAAAGATGGAGAAGGAGGAGATTCACCACTATCAACTTTCTCCTTACCCTTTTCTCCTTCTTACTTTTTGAATACGACACTGCATCTCTG
>APFE031558745.1:57500-76760 GCA_000404065.3 Pinus taeda
GTATTTGCTTACTGTGTTTCTCTTATTATTTTCCATTTTCCAATGTCTGTGTATTTTGCAATCTGATCGATCCATTGCCTAAAATAACATAGACACACACCAGCACATGAGTCTATAATACCTTCATTCAATAATGCTTTAACTGAGATCACTCAAGAGTGATTTTCAGATCAAGTGGTATCAGAGCTTTAGGCTGTCAAGGTTAGACACGCTTGTGTTGGTTTAGTTGTTGAATGCTCACTAGATCAAAGCTCAAATTAGGAGAAGAAGAGTTGGTCGAAACTAAACCTGAAATTGGGAGAGTCTATCCTTGGAAGACAATGTCAGAGGAAGGTTCTATGGGGCTAGACCCTCAATTCATAGAAAGTTTCCCATCCATAAAGTCCATGGTCGAAGAAATGTATAGAGACTTTAGAAAACATAAGGATGAAGATTCATCAGGCTCTAAGCAAGACAAAGGAGAAGATGAATCTCACTTCCATGACCACTCCAAAGGAAAAGGGAAAGGGGAAAGCTTTCTCACACCTCCTAACAACCCTGAAAACAAAAAGAAAGCATCTTTGATCAAACTAGATGTCAAATTTGATTTACCTATATATGATGGAGAGTTGAATGCAGAAAAGTTGGACAATTGGATTAGACAAATTGATGTGTATTGCAGAGTGCAGAATATCGACTCAGATAAGAGCAAGATTTAGCTGGAAAGCCTACACCTTGCAGGCACTGCCTTGGTTTGGTGGGAAGACAAAACCCAAGCTGACATGAAAAAACACGGTAATACTATCTCTGTCTGGAGTGAATTTGTTTCTTCAATCAAAAAGCAGTTCTATCCATTGGCGTACATGCAACAAGCCATGATGAGTTGGCAAACTCTTCGACAGTTGAAAGGGAAAAGTGTGCAAGGGTACACTCAAGAATTTAGAAAGAGAGCATTGATCCTAGGAATCTCATTAGACTCACCAGAGACTCTGTTGAAGTACATTGGTGGTTTACACAGCTACATGAGGCATACCATCCTCATGTTTAATCCCACTAGTATAGATGAAGTATCCGTACAAGCTACTCATCTAGAAGCTAGAGGAAAGAATGGAAATCCATAAGTTAGGGGATCATCCCAACCCACTGCAAGCAAGGAGAAAAGGGAAGCAGAAATGGAAAGCTAGGAGGGCTAACACTACACAGAAGAGCAAAGCTTCATGCACTCACTGTAAAATGTATGGGCATGATGATGAGCATTGTAGGATTCTGCATCCAGAGATGAGACCTAAGAAGTTTGAGGGAAAGAAGAAGAAGACTGCTGCAGTTATTCAGAAAGATTTGGGGTCAGACTCGGGAGATGAAACAACCATTAAAACTACAGGTATAAAAGGTAAGAATTCTGAAGCATCTACTAGTAATTCTGCACAATCTATTATTGATGAAGAGAATGAGAGAAAAAGACATGAGATTTTTCATATTCGAGTTATTTCCAAACATCAAAAGATTGATACTTTGTTTGATAGTGGCTCACAAGTAAATTTAATTTCTGAAGCAATTGTAAAGAAATTGGGATTAGCAACTACACCTCACAAGAAACCATACCCATTAGGATGGTTGAAAGATAAAGCACAACTACAAGTGACTAGATAATGCAAACTCAAGTTTTCTTTTGGGTCAACATTTGTAGACGAGGTTGAGTTAGACATAATCCTTTGGATATATGTGGAATTGTTTTAGGAAGTCCTTACTTGTATGATAGAAAATCTATTTTCTATAGAGCTGAGAACAAGTATCTACTTGTTAAAGATGGAATCAAATACTTTGTAAGAGATCATAAGCTCAAGAATAATTATACTCTCATAAACTTAGGGTAGATGAAAAGAATAGTAAATTCATGCAAACAATTCTTACTGATGGTTGTAAAGGAAAAGAAACCTGATAAAACCAATGTATTTGAGGGTTGTAATGCTAAACAACAAGCTGATTTAGAAAAGGTTGTTTTAGAGTATGATATATTGTTTCAAGAACCTAAAGGTCTACCACCCAAAAAGGAAATAGTACATGATATTATTTTGCAGCAAGATGCTCCATTGCCTAACATTGGAATGTACAGGTTGTCTGCTTTAGAGAACGCTGAAATCAAGAAGCAGGTGCAGGAGTTGCTCGAGAAAGGGTTCATCAAGCCTATCACATCACCATGTGGGTCACCAATTATTTTGGTGAGAAAGAAAGATGGCTCTTGGAGAATGTGCATTGATTACCAAGCACTGAATAAGATAACAATTAAAAATCGTTATCCCCTTCCTCACATAGATGATCTTTTAGATCAATTGAAGGAAGATGTTTATTTCACCAAGATAGACTTGCACAGTGGATACCATCAAGTCAGAGTGGCAGAACAAGGTGCATGGGGCACTACTTTCAAAACAAAGCAGGGATTGTATGAGTGGTTGGTTATGCCTTTTGGCTTGACCAATGCTCCTGCTACTTTCATGAGATTAATGAATGATGTAATCAGACCTTTTCTTGATGATTTGTTATTGTGTATCTGGACGACATTCTGATTTTTAGTAAAACATGGGAAGAACACTTAAAGCATGTTAAGAAGACATTAGATGTTTTGAAAAGAGAAACACTTCATGTTAAACTCTCAAAATGTGAATTTGACAAAACGTCTCTAAATTACTTGGGTCATATAGTAGGGGGTGGTGAATTGAAGATAGATCCCTCTAAAGTGGCAGTCATTGTAAACTGGCCTAAACCCAAGTCTTCTACAGAAGTGAGAATCTTCTTAGGGGCAACAAAATATTGGAGGAATTTCATTTCTAACTTTTCCTCAATTGCAGCTCCCTTACATGCTTTAACAGGATTGAACAAGGTGTTTCAGTGGGGAGGCAAACATCAGAAAGCCTTCAACACCTTGAAAGAAAATATTAATACAACACCTATACTAGCACTTCCTGATCTGCAAAGATCATTTGAGATCCAAATAAATTCCAGTGACTATGCCATGGGAGTAAGTGTTGACACGGCACGGTAAACCCATATGTTACCATTCTGAGACTTTTAATCCTGCAGTAGTTAACTATCCTACAGATGATAAAGAATTGTATTCATTAGTTCAGAGTGTGAAAAAGCGGAAACATTACTTAATTGGCAAAGAGACAGTCATACATACTAATCATCAACCACTTCAAAATATACACTCCCAAACTAAGTTACAGCAATCAAGACACTATAGATGGATGGGTTTTCTACAACAGTTTCATTTCGTCATCAGATATAAAAAGGGCATACACAATAAAGTTGCAGACATGTTATCTAGACCCATTATAAATGCATCTACTATACTTAAGCATAATTTGGTGCTACATGAAATCTACATTCAACAATATTCTCAAGAGATAGATTTCAAAGATGTATATGCAACTTTGAGTCAAGGAAAATGGGTAGAAGAATTGGATTATCATGTAAAGGACTGACTCTTATACCATTGTGGGAAACTCTGCATTCCACAAACTGAGAGAGTAAAGATAATTAGAGAAGCACACACTTCTCTGATATCAAGTCACTTTGTGGTAAGTAAAACCGTTGCACAGCTGCAAAGATTTTTTTATTGGCCAAGAATGAATGAGATAGTTTCTAGATATGTAAGAGGTGTACTATGTGTGCTAAAAGCAAGCCCAACAACAAAAAACTAGGCTTGTACACTCCATTACCAGTACCTTCTCACCCTTGGGAAATTGTTTCCATGGATTTTGTTGGAGGACTGCCTAAATCTAGAAAAGGTCATGATTATCTATATGTTGTTCTCGATAGGTTCAGCAAAATGTGTATCTTGATACCTTGTAATAAACAGATTATAGCTGAACAAACTGCAAAACTGTTCTTTGAACATGTATGGGTTCATTTTGGATTACCCACTTCCATTGTATCTGATCGAGACACCCAAATTATGGGGAAGTTTTGGTCAAGTTTGTGGGAACTGATGGACACCAAACTGAAGAAAAGCACAACTTTTCATCCACAAAGTGATGGCCAGACAGAACTAGTTAATAGGACAGTGATCCAGTTACTTAGAGGATATTGCAGCAAACATCCTAAGCTTTGGGATGAACATTTATGTTATGTGAAACATGCTTACGACAGATCAAAACATTCTTCTACACAGAAATCTCCTTTTGAGACCTGTTTTGGTTTCACCTCAAGGTCTCCTTTGGGTTTTGTCTTTGGTAAAGATATCATAGTTGAGGAACACAGTGATGTGGACAGGGCAACTAGGTTCATTAAACAAATCTAGGAGATCCACTAGGTAGTAGAGGAACAACTGGAAAAGAGCCAAACCAAATACAATGCTAGGCATGACAAGAATTGGATGGATCATAGTTTCCAAGTTGGTGACCAAGTCTGGTTGTATATCAGCAAGGACAAGATGCAAGGTGAAGGTAAAAAAGCTAAATCCCATCAGGTATGGACCTTTCAAAATACTTGAGAATATTGGTTAAAATGCTTTGTGCCTTGATCTACCAGCTTACATGCACATCTACTCAGTCGTGAATGTAGATTGCTTGAGATTGTTTGAACCCTGTCTAATTGAGGATCCCAAAGACCAGAGTCAATTGCCTTCTATTGATGACCTGCTACCAAAATATCTTAATGAATTGCAGGAAGACACAATTCTGGATAGGAAGACGAGGATGACACGTAGAGGAGATGTTGAGTACCTCAGAGTAGGGCTCAAGGGTTCAAAGCCAAGCAGTGCAAAGTGGTTTAAGATGGGACAAGTGAGACAACAGTACCCTCACTTAGTCGATGCTTGAAAACCAACTTTTGGTGGTCCAAAAGCTTTTTCAATGGGAAGGTCGTGATTCGAATTGGATCCTGAAAAATAATCAAAATACCATGACTGTATCAAGTTGGGATAAAATTCGAATTCAAGAGAATAGAGCAATCAGAAAACCTCTTAACAGTGACAGTTGGCAGCCAGCGTGGAACGACAAGGACCTCGGTCAAAGTGCGTTGACCGAGGCCCATGGAGACTGCACAGGAGGTGAAACTGGCACCTAGGAAGCCCGGATCGGGAACAGGAGGTAGTTTCTGATGTGCGATTAGCACTTAGCACTAATCGTGCATCGCTGGGAAAAAACCCTCGAAATGGAAAGGCCCTGAAGCACTTGGTTGCATGGAAGTCGGGAAAACCATGGGAAAAAGCACAAAAGGCTAAAGGCAGGACTCACGCTCCAAAAATCGGCAGTATTTATCTAGGGCACCCTTGGGTGGTAAGCGGATTTGGCTGAAACCTAGCGGTTCCATTCAGCGCTCGACGTGTGGCAAGCGAAGGAGAGAGAAAACCGCCACTCATCACATGCTAACAGTCGATCAAGTCAACCGTGTGAAATGTGCGAATGACGTTGGATATGGGGGCTCTAGATCTAATGGCTGAGAACGCGCCTGATGAAAGAACTGGATTTGACAAGGGATTAAGCCAAGATCTACAAGGATTTGAGGTCTGATCTGACTGCCAAGGTGGTAGATGACTCATTCCACAATGTAACCGAAGAACCGAACTAACGGGGACGAGCTAGTGCAGTTCACGAAAGGACAAGTGGCCACTCCCTATGAATTGATGACCATGACGTAGAGACAGGGAATTCCAAGTGAACAACAGCAGGCGATCCGACGAAGGTGGAAGGAGAATCAAATAGTCATGATATCAACTGGCTTTAAGGCCATGAATAGAAAAGCAGAAGACACCGAAGACGGAGAAGAGAAGAAAAAGAAGAAGACAGAGAAAATGAAGAAAAGATAGTGAAGCAAAAAGCAGAAAGATAGAGGGTCGAGCTGACCACAGGCAACGTCAAGCACCAAAGAGCTTGAGAGGTTCAAGCCATCCTTGAGAGGATCTATCGGGAACTGAGCATCACATTGGGCTCCTCCCATTGTAGACTACAGAGGTCAAGAGCTAGTAAGGAAAAGAGTCTGTGTACTCTAGTGGCTTGGGGAATCCAAGAACCACCCTGCCAAGAAATTCTATCTCAGGAGACTCATATTGAACTCCTCGTTGTAATTCTCTACTTTAAAGACACAATAAAAGAAGGCCACCACTGAGAGCTGGATCGAGGACGTAGCCCTAGAGGATAGGGTGAACTCCTTATTAATTGTTGTGTTCTTGTATTTTCTTACTGTGTTTCTCTGTTGTTTTCCATTTTCTAGTGTCTGTGTATTTTGCAATCTGATTGATTTGTTGCCTAAAATAACATAGACACACACCAGCACACGAGTTTGTACTACCTTCATTCATTAATTAACTAACCGAGGTCACTCAAGGGTGATTTTTAGATCATCATTGCAGGAAGAAGCACTCAATGAAGGAATTCCCGCTGATCACTGTCAAGACCTGTGAAAT
Source organism: Pinus taeda (assembly GCA_000404065.3). Lineage (NCBI taxonomy): Eukaryota > Viridiplantae > Streptophyta > Pinopsida > Pinales > Pinaceae > Pinus > Pinus taeda. The sequence goes on from APFE031558745.1 coordinate 63,886, forward strand.
ATGTGAATAAAGTCATTACACTAGCACCTGTCCATCTCTTCCTAGGCTAAAGGCAATTTTTCAGGGAGAAAATGAAGAGGTAGATCAGTTGTACTTCATGGGATCAAGGAAACCATGGAAACCATGACCACAGAACATGAATCAAGGTATGCCTCAAGACCCCTCTCAATATTTTAATAATTTGAATTTTGGGCCTTAGTTTGTATCTTTTTCATCTTCATGGTTGTAGTCCTGTCAATATCCAATGCCCTGGTAACCATGGTTCCCTCAGTTTGGTCCAACCCCTTCATGGTCCCAGAATTGGTGTGGACCTCTCCCTCCTTCAGGATAGTTCCCCCAGCCTATGCCACAACAACAGTTACAACTGCCCTCTAATGCCTCCACAAGTAACCCTCCTCTTTGTCCACACCTACTTGTTCAATCCAACCTAAATCAAAACAATAGGGGGCTCAACAGGTTGATAAACTCAACCTTCCTGCATACAATATTGCCACCGTGGAATGTAACGAATTAAATCTCCGGTCGGGTCAGGTGGTAAATACTCAGACTTCACCAATAATTGTTGAACATAATGATGATGAAGTCTCAGAACCAGAACCTAGGAATTCTGCTGGAGTAACTAGGGATGAGTCGACACAAACTCATATGGAACAACAACCCCCTTATCAACAAATGAGACTAGTCCACCTTATCCTGAGAGACTATCCTTGAGAAAACAGATCCTCATCCTAAATTTGAATTTATAGGAGAATTGCAAAATTTATTTGTCAAAATCCCATTACTTCAGGCTATGAGGGACGTATTGATTTATGCCAAAATGATAAAATAATATTGCTCTAAGGAACCTAGAAGAAAACAAAAGGATCCTCTCACTATTCACGTTATGGGAAATTTATCAAACATAATGTTGGGGAAGCCTATGTCTGTTAAGTATGGGGATCCAAGGAACCAACTTAATGGGGTTGATATCCCAAATGTGCTGGTAGACTTGGGGGTATAAAATAATGTCATAACTTCTGCAACTGTGATTACCTTATACCTAAGAAACCTTAAACCAACTCCCATCGTCCTAGAATTGGGAGATCAGTCTACTATAAGACTTGTAGGGAAGCTGAAAGATATAAGTATTTCAGTAGACTCATGGTAGTACCCTGTCGATATTTTGGTATTACATACCCAATCCCCTACCAGTAGGCATCATTTGAAGACCATGGATTGTGACCATAGATGCTTACATTGGGTGTCAACCAAGAAATATGGTAATATCCAATGGGGAAGTTACAAATAATCTTATCATTTATCCCCCTACAGAACTGAGTTCACTAGATAAACCAGGATTTACCTTAATACAAAAATATCTACCTACGAAAGGGCCTGAACCTGAAAACAAAGAAATTAGACCAATTCTTACTATTGGCGAGGCCCTCTATTTTAAGGATGAAATGAAATATAACTCCATTAATACCTTTATTAGCAACCCCAACTACATTTCTGATCTAACCTACCAGCTATTAGAATCTATTATGAGTTGCAATGTTCAGGAAGCCATTGAACAAGAGATTGAAGTTAAAAAAGTTCCTGTAATTGTACCTTGTAACAATGTTCTTGTAGAAATTGAACCAGGGAAGATGCTAAACGTTAATCCTGACCTTTCACCTTCCTAGTCTAAATGGTTGTTGAAAGTCCTTTAGGAACAAAAAGAAGACTTCGCTTGGGAATATACAGATATGAAAATAATCCCTGCTAACTTATGTACTCATCACGTATACATTAAAGAAGAATGTCAACTTGTTAGGCAATCACAAAGAAGAATGAATCCTACTTTAAAGAACATTACCAAAGATGAATTACAAAAACTATTAGATGTGGGATATATTTACCCAATCTAGGACAATCAATGGCTATCCCCACAGGTCACTATTTCGAAGAAGAATGGAAAGTGGAGGATTTGTCTTGATTATAGGGAATTAAATAAAGCAACTCAAAAATATCATTTTTCCCTTACCCTTTATTGACCAGGTCCTTGATACATTAGCCGGAAAGAAGTTATTCTCCTTTCTAGACGGATTGAGTGGGTACAACCAGATCCAAATAGCTCCCGGGTATCAAGATAAAACTACCTTCACATTCCCTTGGGGAACCTTTGCATATCGAGTCCTCCCATTTGGTCTCTATAATGCACCCGCTACCTTTCAACGAGAAATATTAGGAATTTTTTCTGATCTAGTCAATGATAGTGTTGAGATCTATATGGATGAATTCACCCCATATGGGGATTCTTCTGAAGAAGGTCTGGAAAAATTAGAGAAATTATTTAAAAGATGTAGGCAAACACATGTTTCTCTTAGTACAGTGAAATGCCATATGATGGTGAAAGAAGGAATAGTGTTGGGACACCTTCTTTCAGTTGCAGGAATTCGGGTTGATCTTGCCAAGGTAGAGGTAATATTAAATTTTCCTACACATAAGACACCAACACAGGTGCGTAGTTCATCGGTTATGTTGGCTATTATAGACGTTTTATAGAATTTTTTTCTAAGATAACATTTCCACTTTTTCAATTGTTACCCAAGGATGCTGAGTTTGTGTGGACAGATGAATATGAAATAGAATATGTGAAAATCAAAGAACTAGTATGCAAAGCTCCGATATTACGTGGTCCTAACTGGAAGCTCCTGTTTCAATCTCTATAGATGCTTCTCACACAACAGTAGGGGTAGTCTTGGGACAACATGAGGACAAGAAACCGTACGCAATCTATTACATGAGCAAGAATCTGACTCCTGCTAAATTGAAATATATAGTAACTGAGAAAAAAATTTTCGTTGTTATGTATGCTATTAATAAGTTTCAGCATTACATTATAGGGTATCCCACTTTTGTGCACATTGATCATACAACCATCATGTATCTAATGAATAAACCAATAACTCTTGGTTGTATTACGATATGGTTATTATTAATTCAAGAATTTGATATCACCATTGTAGATAAGCCAGGGACAGATAATGTAGTTGCAGATTTCCTGTCTAGGCTAGATACTAGTGATGATGGTACAACTATAGAGGATAGTTTTCTAGATGAGCATATTTTTGCAGTTTCTACTCACACTTTGTAGTATGCAGATATTGCTAACTATCTTGCTATAGGAAAAGTACCTCAACACTTGCTATACAGAGAGAAGTGAAAGATTATCCATCATAGTGCCCATTATTTGTGTATAGAGGAATACCTCTTTTATACAGGACCTGATCAACAAATCCAGCCCTACATAGGTGAAGATGACATCTATGATGTCCTGAAAGCTACTCACGATGGCCCCTATGGAGGGAATTTTGCAGATAAGTGGACAGGTCATAAGGTGTTACAAATGGGGTACTATGGGCCCTCTATTTTTCACAATGCAAGGAAATATGTACGAGGGTGTGATAGCTGCTAGTGGATGGGACAACCTGATCGGTCAGATGAGATGTCGTTACAACCTCAACTAGCTCTTGAGCCCTATTAGAAATTGGCTATCGATTTCGTTGGGCCATTCAATCCACCTTTACATCAGAAAGTCCACATTCTAGTTTGCACAGATTATGTGACAAAGTGAGTAGAGGCCAAGGCTGTTGCAAAAGAAACGGAACAGGTTGTCTCAGACTTCTTATTCAAAGAAATTTTCACTCGGCATATAGCTCCTAGAGAGATAGTTTCAAATGGAGGGGCACAGTTCACATCACATCTGATAGATGGACTTATGAATAAGTATGGAATCAATCACAACATGACATCTCCATACCATCCTGATCTGAAAATGGGGCACTAAAGGCTTCTTGTGAGCTTACAAGAAGCTCTCCCACTTCCAAAGCTTAAATATTCCCAAGTCTTTATGATTAACCAATTGCGAAATTAATAAGTGCTTGAAAATATAAGTATATGCTTGTGTTTATTTTAAAATTGTTTATGTGCTGTATTGATTCGCTTAAACTGATATAAAACATATAACAGGGAAGAAATGAAGCAAATGATAATTACACATAAGACAACAAGTTTAATATGGAGTTCACCCAAAACTCTTGGGCTACATCTCCTTGAGCTCTAGTAAACTCAACTAGGCTCTCTGGGATTATGGCATAAGTTCTTTTACAAGCTCTTTGCTCAACTCCACTGGCTTACATAGAACATAATGGGTTTAGAACACCATCTTATCCCCTGGATCTAAATCTCTCAGCCCTCTAGCTCTTGGCTCTGGCTCTGGCTCTTTGGCTCTGGCTTCTCTGAGCTCTTTCTCGGCCTCTGCATGCATCAATGGTTCGCTTGACCTCCAAGCGACCTCTTGCAACCTTCCAATGACCTTTTTGTAGCTTTGCTTCCTGTCAATCATTCTCTCTGGGATTATCGCTCTCTCAGCTAGCAGGTCTCCTTCAGCAACCTCCAGCTCTTGCCAACAACCCTGTCAATTGGGCCTTCTAGCTTCTTTGAGGCATTTTCTTGGCTCAGTGGCTTCGCCAGCCATTTCTCTGTGTGTCATTACTCCTCTGCGGATTTGTGGCTTATCTACGTGTTTTCTGTTCGACTGACCATCTCTCTCTGTGGCTCTGTGGCTTCAAACGCATCATTGTCTACCAAAAATTCTTGCTTGCAGTGTGGCACAGTGATCAGGGGCCGTTACAGAGGGATCAGGGCCTACTTTTAGGAAAAAACCCAAAAATGGAGAAAAATCCAATACATAGAGATTTTTCCGAAATTACACTATCGGGGATGAATTACGGACTTTAAATTTCATTAAATCACCCCTATAACCCTATCGGGTCCGCCATTAGTCGCAATATCGCTATCACATCATCACAAGGCTAGAATCCCAAATACACGAGATAACACAGAAAATCTGAATTCCTGAACTTCAAAAATTATGTAATTGGGATTATAATCCCCATTGGGTTCGACCCTTATCGCTTATCGCAATCACAATTTCATTAGCCTTGCTATCAAGGATTGCCAATTTAATCTGGACCGTTGATCTGATCCCTGATCGGACAGTCCAGATCACATCGCATATCGCTATCACATCAGCCCTTTGTGTCAGGGATCACCGATCTCTCGACCGCTGACTTAATCTTGGTCGTTGATCTCATTTCCGATCCGACAGCTGAGATCGCACATCGCAGATCGGCAATCGCATGTCGCATATGGTATCGACCCCTTTTATATCATTGCGATGCGATGTTGTGATGCAATATATCACAATCTCATGTCGCATAGTCCCGGGGTTCCTTCCCTTATTTCATAGCATCGTCGACGCCTAATGTCGCATCAGCCCTGGGTCCTTTCCTTATGTTATTTGCATATGCCTACCTCCGACATGATATGTCGGGGATCTACAATCGGGGGTCTCTTCTGCCTTCACTTTAAGTCCACCTCTTGGACCATCTCTAATGTGATTTCCCTTTATAAGGGTTTTTTTCCATTTTTTAGAAGATTTTGCCTCATTTTCAAAGGATAAAGGGCAACTTCTTTTTGTGATATCTTCTTCATCTGAGGTCCATTTTAGTCCATTCAAGTTGTAATAGATTCAGAATGAAATGATCTACGAAATGGGGCTATTTCTAGGAGCATCCTTGGACTTTAATTTTCCTCTATGAGGAGCACTTAGACTTAGAAGTCTATCTAAAATCCATTTTGGATCACGCCTTCCCACTAAAAGAACTTTTGGTCTCCAAAAGACTGATCTACTGATCTGAAAAGCAAATGAGTGTAACATCACCCTCTTCTTTCAACCTCCATACACTTTCCTTGCATAGTACCTCTGAACCAAAGCCTTTGACCAATCTACTTCGTGGATGTGCTGGTCCTCCTGGGAAGAACTGCCTTCCTCCTTGCCTTCCTACATAACTCCTACTGAGATGGTCACAGAAGGTAGTTTGAACTTTTTTGCCTTGATCATTAATCCAAGTTGGCTCAAACAAATGTGAAGTACATCTGCTCCACAAAATTTTCATTTGTACCTGTTTGAAAAGTTGTCATCAACAACTGTTAACAACAATAGAAACACAGACAACAACTGGATGGACTAAACTCCTGCTTCAACAAAAGAAATAGATTTCATATCTTGTGAACACCTCTATGTCTTACATCTGCATACAAATGATGGACTAGATAACAAGCCCACAAAACATGCCTTTAAAACATATTACCCTTCAAGTCAAGCATTTTTTAAAAATACCATTAGGACTTTTTTCCAAAAGATGAAACACTTCATTATTATCTCCATCCTGGAGACCAAATCAACATCCATCAAGTCAATATTACATGCATGTTTTAAAGCAATCATCCATTCAAGTTAATTACACATACATTTTAAAATACAAGGAAAACATCAACATACCTGTGTTCATGCATCTCATGCTCATGCATGCATTTCATCTTTCAACTTTCACTTAAGCACATTGTACTTTCGAAGCTGAAATGAAATATAATGTTGCAGCAACAAAGTGAGCCTCCTACTTAACTTTTCCATTCACCTTCTTGGTAGAAACTTGCAACTTGCATCTCATCAACAAAGAAATGCAAATAGATGCATCAATAGACATGCAATCTTCAATTGGATAAGAACTCTAACCATTTCTTACCAATCCATTTCAAAGGTCTTTCCTTTGTCTGTACATCAACATCAACATGTGAATCATCCTGAGACACATCATTCATGGAAACTTCCTTTCCATTTCTACCATCTTCTCTTTCCACCTTCTTCAACTTCTGTGGAAGCATTGCTAGATGCAGAATCCAACACCTTTTCAGCAAGATGCCCTTGCTTATGGCAGTAAGTGCAACACATGTGCATCCTCTTGTTAGCACGATTTGCCTTGTCCAATGGACCTTTGGCTTCTTGCTTCTTTTCCTTCAAAAGTTTCCTGCATGTGGCTATCCTCTTCCAACATCCAAAAACATGATGGTTATCCAAACCACAAAAGGAACATGCAATTATTTTCCCATATCCATGTAGAAATTTATCGTGCTTTACAAAATCAAAAGGAAGATGATTAGAACCAGATTTATACCTTTCTCTTTCACCTTTATTGCCTTCATGAGGAGGTGAAGAAAATGAAGGAGTGGCTCCCTTTGGAACACCATCAATCTCTTCTAGGTTGTCAGAGTCTCTACAACTTTATAGTTCAAGTGTGTGCTTCTAAACACCTGCATCCTGCAAATGATGTTTCAAGCCATTGCATTCCTCCTTAATACAATCTTCACACTCTTGAGGTAGAAGACCTGCAATGCAACTCCTTCTTGGAGCTGTTTCAATGTCCTTCACGACAACTTTGGAACTCTCTCCATAAGATTTTCCATAGCCAAGACCCAAATACTTAGGCCTTTCCTCAACCATTATTGAATCAACAATACCTTGTGCATGCTTACCCAAGCCTTTTCCTTCATAGCCCATCTTGGACATTAACTTGGAACTTATGCATTTGGTATGTTTTTCAAAAGAACCAATATAAGCTTTATTAGAAGAATTTCAAGAAAAACTGGAATGGTTTACCTCTTATTCAAGCTGATACTTGACCAAGGCTTCTTTGGCAACAAAGAGTTGTGACTCTAACTCATGCATCCTTTTCAGGTTCATATTTGCAATATGAAGTTGCCTCTCCATTTCCTGCAATTTGTCAAAAAGCATCTGCTTCTCTTCCTTCACAGAATTCAACTACTCTCTAATTATGTTGCTCTTCCTTCCATCCTTATACATTTCTCTCACCTTGTCCATCATGATGAACAAGTCTTGCTTCATGTCTCCATCAAAGAGTCTTGTGATGAAGGAGGAATTTGAGGATATACTTGTAGAAGTTGTCATTATACCAATAAACAAAAGAACTTCAAACAAGATTAATAAAGAGCTTATTTAAGCAACCTCTTAGAACAAACCTCTTGTACTTCAAGGATTGCTTTGAGGTCCTTCAGGATAGAAGAATGCCTTCAGCCCTTCTTCCTTCTTGCCCTTCCTGGATTGAGCTATCAATAACTTTTCCTTCACCTCTGCAAACTCAAAAAATATTCAGTCTGCAACAAGCATACAATCAATAAAACAATCAATCCTTGACTGCCCAAACACCTTTCAGACAAGCAATCTTTGCTCTATCAATCAAGCATTCTGAGCTAATACCACTTGCTCTGGTATAACTAGCTTTGATATCATCTTCTTGAAGGTGGGGTTAACCAAACTTAGGCTCTGATACCACCTAATCTGAAAATGGGGCACTAAAGGCTTCTTGTGAGCTTACAAGAACCTCTCCCACTTTCAAAGATTAAAGATTCCCAAGCCTTTATGATTAACCAATTGTGAAATTAATAAGTACTTGAAAATATAGGTATATGCTTATGTTTGTTTTAAAACTGTTTGTGTTGTAAATTGATTTTCTTAAACTAGTATAAAACACATAACAATGAAACAATGTAGCAAATGAGCATCACACATAAGACAACAATTTTAATATGGAGTTCACCGAAAACTCTTGGGCTACATCTCCTTGAGCTCTAGTCAACTCAACTAAGCTCTCTGGGATTATGGTATATGTTCTTTTACAAGCTCTCCGCTTAACTCCACTGGCTTACACAAAACACAATGGGTTCAGAACACCATCTTATCCCCTGGCTCTGAAGCTCTCGGCCCTCTAGCTCTCGGCTCTGGATCTGGTTCTTTGGCTTTGGCTTCTCTGAGCTCTTTCTCAACCTTTGCATGCATCAATGGTTCACTTGACCTCCAAGTGACATCTTCTAACCTTCCAGTGACCTTTTTGCAGCTTTGCTAGCTGTCAATCATGCTCTCTAGGATTATCTCTCTCTCAACTAGCATCTCTCCTTCATCGACCTCCAGCTCTGGCCAACGACCCTGTCAATTTGGCCTTCTGGCTTCTTTGAGGCATTTTCCCAGCTCTGTAGCTTCCCCAACCATTTCTTTGTGTGTCATTACTCCTCTGTGGCTCTGTGGCTTCTCTACATGTTGTTTGTTCAACTAGACATCTGGCTCTGTGACTCTGTTGCTTCAAACACATCATTGTCTACCAAAAACGCCTGCTTGCAGTGTGGCACAATGATCAGGGGTTGTTACAGAGGAATTAGGGCCTTCTTCCAGGCAAAAACATGAAAATGGAGAAAAATCCAATACACAAAAAATTTTCCGAAATTACACTATAGGGCGTGAATTCCGGACTTGAAATTTCATAAAATCGCCCCTATAACCCTATCGAGTCTACCATTAGTAGCAATATCTCTATCGCATCATCACATGGCCAAAATCCCAAATACATGGGATCACACAGAAAATTCAAATTCCCAGACTTCAAAAATTATGTAATCAGGCTTATAATTCTCAGCGGGTCTGGCCCTTATCGCTTATCGCAATCACAATTGCAATCACATTAGCCCTGCTATAAGGGATTGTGGATCACCAATCGTCGATTTAATCTAGACCGTTGATCTGATCCCTGAACGGACAGCCTATATCACATCGTATATCGCTATCGCATCGGCCCTTTGTGTCGGGGATCGTCGATCTCCCGACCGCTGATTTAATTCTGGTCGTTGATCTCATTTCCAATCTGATAGCTAAGATCGCATGCCGCAGATTGGCAATCACATGTCGCATATGGTATCAGCTCCTTTTATATCATTACGATGTGATGTTGCGATGTGATATATCACAATTGCATGTCACATAGTCCCGTGGTTCCTTCCCTTATTTCATAGCATCGCCGAGGCCAATCCGCCAACACCGATATCGACAATCACAATGTCACATCAGCCCAGGGTCCTTTCCTTGTGTTATTTGCATATGCTTGCCTCTTACCCAATATTTCAGAGATCGGCAATTGGGGGTCTATTTGACCTCCACCTTAAGTTCGCCTCTTGGACCATCTCCGATGCGATTTCCCTTTATAAGGGTTTTTTGCCATTTTTTAGAAGATTTTTCCTCCTTTTCAAAGGATAAAGGGCAACTTATTTTTGCGATATCTTCTGCACCTGAGGTCCATTTTAGCCCTTTCAAGTTGCAGTAGATTTAGAATGAAACAATCTACGAAATGGGGATATTTTCAGGAGCATCCTTGGACTTTCATTTTTCTCTGTGAGGAACACTTAGACTTAGAAGTCTATCCAAAATCCATTTTGGATCACGTCCTCAGGTGAATGGTCAAGTTGAGAGTAAAAATAAAGTGTTGGAGAATATCCTTATGAATACTATAGAAAACCATCATCGAATTTGGGCTGAAAAGCTTCCCGAGGCACTTTGGGCGTATAGAACAACATGGCGGAACACAACATAATTTTCACCATATGAGCTTCTCTATGGGAAATGTTGGAAATAATACTGAGAGGGGGGGGGGTGAATCAGTATTATCACATCAATAAACTTTTTCATTTCCATATTCAGATTCATATATGCTACTTCCAAAACTTCTTATGATTCAATTAGATGATCCTTAATGAGTGCATTATAACATTATCAACCATATTAACAGTAAACAGATGCAGTAAAATAGAACAGATCATCACATATAAATCACACACATGAACACCATGATATAAGGTGGAAACCCAATGTGGGTGAAAACCACCTGTTGCAAGTCATCTCAATCTTCTTCTTAATAAGAAAATACTTTTACAATATTTCTGTACTGGTGCAGTCTTATACTAGTACGCAGGCTTCTACCTGCAGAGAGCTACAACCCCCATATTTCTTGTACTAGTTGATCCATTTACTAGTACGCAGGCTACTACCTGCTACAATGCTCCAAAGATTTCAACTGCTACCAGAAGGGAGCTACCACCCCTTTGCTCTTGTACTAGCTAAGATACTAGTACGTAGGTGCCGGCCTACAATCTTCTCTTCTTCGGGTACCACGTTTCATTAATTTTCATACTGAATACACCACATAATCTGAAGGGCCACGTTTCATCCAATTTTCACACTGGACCCAATAACATCAAATAATCTTTAAGTACATATGAATCACCTAATCTCCTTTTAGAATCAATCAATCTTTTGAATCACCCAAATACCAAGACATATACAAGGATATGTGAGTTATCAACTAGATCTAGTACATCAGATCACATAAAGATAAGTCATTAAGAACTTGATCCATTCAACCAAAAATCATGTTGTTATCAGAACTCAATATCAGTAACCAGTCATCAATTATGCACCCAGAACCCTGCAAAATAGTCAAAGGTAGTTAAAGCATATTTCAAGCAGGGTCCTCAACTTCACGGCTGGACATCCGCGGGTATCCGCACCTGCGCCTTCTGCTGCTCTGAGGGTATCTGCACCTGTGCCTTCTGCTGCTCTGCGGGTATATGCACCTGCGCCTTCTATTGCGCTGCGTACCTCCGCACCTTCTCCTTCTACTGCACTGCGTACCTCCGCACCTGAGCTGTGGATCACCTACGGACCTCTGATTAGGGCCAAATTAACTGTCCTCCAATGTGCCACAGCCAGTCCAATCAATAGATCTGATCATGCGCCAATGAGATCGCGACTTATCAATAGTTTACAGAAATCTCCTTGATTTCGATCTAGCTATCACTCACCAACCGATCACAAGAATTTCAGATCTAGATCACCTTAAGATATTCAACCCAAAGTCATCCTCCCAAATGATCTCCTTCCCCTTTTTATAGTCAAGCCTTTCACAATACCATGGTCAAAAACCATAATAACACAATACCATGAACCCAATACTTGGGATCAATATCTTTGGATGCAATACCATGGACCAAAACCATAGGATCAAACATGTCGGACAAGATACCATGGATCACCATAGGATTCCCACATGCGTGCGCTTTTCTCTGCGTGGAAGTGCGTGCACTGGGGTCCGCACCTTCTGTTCGGACAACCTGCGGGCATGACCGCAACTTCCTGAACTGCGTACCTACGGGTCCGCACCTTTTGAACTGTGTACCTGTGATCCTCTTATTTTCTTCCATTCTGAGAGGCTGATCATCAATCTTTGCTACTGGCCTGTTGCACTAAGATCTGTCACCTGTATGATTTGCCATCAAGGACAACACTTGTCTCATAATGCCAACAATCTCCCCCTTTGGACTTGATGGCAAGGCAAACTTGTCACACGTAGACTCATCATCTGATTCCTGAGTATTCTATCACATCTGGTATCTCTTCTTGTAGATTCAGCTGATTATATATAGGTGAGATGTTCTTCTATGAGTGGGTTGCCATCAAGTACAACACATGCATCATAATGCCAGCATTCCTCACATCATTTACAGTCTTCCTTGGCATATGCTATCATGGGCATGGAACCTGTCATGGGGAAGGTAAGCCTCAATATATAAACTCAAGAACATATACAAAAAATTGAATTTTGAGGCAAAATGGAAGTTAAAAAAAAAATTCTATATATGGTAAACAATACATGTGTAACATCATATTCCTTGGATTATCCTCTCTCACAATAGTCGTTCACCTTGGAAAATAAGCTCCACAATTTAAAAGAATGAATGGAGAATCAAATGAGAGAGATTTTTGATATCTCTTCTTGGAGAAAAGAATTGGGTCAATGTTTGGATTGCAAAATTGACTCGCCCCCATCACATTTGCAACATAATTTTTCTTGGCTTATCCTCTGTCACAAAGGTTGTGCACCTTGGAAAATAGGCTCTCTAGATCATAGGGTTTCGGGACAAGCATATTAGAGTGTCAAGTACAGGTATTCACTTCAGTTTCAATCTCTATCACCCCCCTATAATTAGAAATATGGAATCAAATATGTCACTTTGACAACCTCTGTAAAGTTAATATATTTTATTGAGTAGTAGCTTATGAGAAGATACTGGCTACAAAAAATTTGCAAAGCATGACATGTTAGCAAATT
>APFE031558751.1:0-25840 GCA_000404065.3 Pinus taeda
AAATAATTAAGGTTTAAGATCAAAGGAGAGAATAAAAGAACAAAATAAAGGGGGAGAGAAACAGTGTTGAGAAAACGAGAAGGGAGAGAAAAGGGAGGGAAATGGGGCCAAGGAATAAGTTAGATGTGGGTAGAGTGAAAGGAATTATTATGAGAGAGGATGTGGGTTGTGGGCCTACAACTTGTTTATTTTCCTTTACAAAGAGCTATGAATCTAAAGCAAGCCTACAACTTTCTTACTCTCCTTCAAAGAATTTATGAATCCCTTTTCTCCTCTCTGAAAAGGACATATAATTTTATTTTTGAGAACTATGTCAACATATCAAGGATGGAATAGATCTCAAGATCCCATAAATTAGGATTTGGGAAACAGTATAGGGATTCTTTGAGGAAAATATCAACTATGCTTGTAATATATCTTAAGTTATACTATGTGAAACAAATTGAAAGGTCTAATACTTTAGGTGGACACTCCATCCATCATCAAGGATAAAAGAAGATTCCATGTCATGAGAGAGCAATACACATGAAAGCTTATTACATATCTAATCATGGTTTGAGTGTCCACCCAAAATGTTGAACCTTTCAATCCATCTCACACAATATAACTCTAGAAATATTACAAGCATTTTGAATCATTGTGGAAAAAGAGAGACTCAAAATTTCAACTATTCCCACGAGAATCTAAACTCTCCAAGAATATATCAACCTTTTATGAGACTCTCATCTTTCCTTGAGAAAGGAAACTGCAATGCTATGTAACTCTCTCATTGTATTAGATTCCTATTGTTATAAAAATGACAAATACAATAATACATGAGAAGTTAAGCTCAAAGTATGTGTTGATCATTTCATTTTTCTCTTTTCTCCATTTTCCATAAAATATTAGTGATCCATATATTTCACATACGAAGCGTTCTTAACCTAATTCAAAATACATTGGGAAGTTATATTGATATACTAATTGTGTATATAACTTCGACAAAGATGGAATCAACTTGAATGTGTGAAATGTGAAGATCCCCATGGATCAACCTTTATTTAACATTAATCCAACAAATGGTCTTTTTATAGAGATCCTTTTGTAATGTACATGTAATTCTTATAGTATTATTAACAATTTGACCCAGATTTATTTGGAATATTTATGATTCAAACATATTTATATCTTTGACAAGAAATTCATTTGTGGACTCTAGCTTTCTATATGGAAATGGATGGCATGAAATAAATGATAAATATGAAATAATTTGGATAGAGTTCCCAATAGTATTTTTTGAATAGTTGAAGATAATAGGAGAAAATTAACAACCTACCTAATAGCAGGTAAGAGATATTTACTGTAATGTCCAAAATATAGTTGCATTTTCTATAGTAATCACAAAGAAATGGTGATGGCTAATTTTGGGCTAATACCATAATAGATGACTACATTGTTTAATTTTTAGAGGAACTAAACTAGTATTTATCAAGAGTAGAAGATAATTTTAAGAAGAGTGATCATGGAAAGCTAATGAAGGAGGTTGTGACCTACGTGAATATGTTATTGGAAGAAAGGAGTACATGCCCTTAAACCTACTAGTAATAGAAGGAAAAACCATTTGAAACATGGGTGACCTAAGATAGAGTTTGTAAAAGTGAATAGTTGAATGAAGATGGCGCCATGGATGAAGCATGGATTGTAAAGAAAGTGGAATGGGGTTTGAAGCAAGATGTGATAATCAAGAAGTGGTAGATAAAAAAATGTAGGAGGTTAACTAAAGAGAGAAAGTAGTAAAAAGAAAAATGGACATGTATTAATGAGTTGGAATGATTCTAGAAGCTAGGAGAAAAGGTGGAACAATGGATAAAATAATGAGGATTGGTAGCTAATGGGAATCAAGGGAGTAAACTAAATGGAAAAGTGATGTCTAGAGAGTTAGAGGAGACAACAAATGAAATGAAGAAAGTGGGTGAACATGTTTAATAAAATGTATTAATGTTGGTATTACAAGAAGTTGCATCCAAGGGAATTACATATTATGACTTGAACAAGAGTGTGATCATCAAGATGCCAAAGGAAAGCGAACTAAATAATGTGTTATAATTGTTTGAAATCAGAGGATAATGGATAGAAAGGGTATGACTTGAGGACAATGGAGCTAGCCTAAGAGAGTAGATGTCTCCAATGCATCTTGAGAAATTAATGTAATTTTTATTTTATTTTATCGATCTAATTTGAAATGCCTTCTCGTAATGGAGCAAGGAACAATAATGGTCGACAATGAAGTGTAGCTTGAAATAATGGTATCATTGAAATTGTAGTAGTAAAATTTTAATTATAATTAAAGGGGAGGAATTGGTTAGTTAGTAAACCATATCCATGAGATTTCCTTTTCATAATAATACAAATAATAGTATGGGTGGAGAAGCTAACATTATAGTGATGCGCCTTCCTTATTTCTTAGGAATAGAGACAATAATGCATAGTGGCATTTCTTCCTTTATGGATCAATCTATAAGGAGAAAAGGTCTCTTTTTATACCATGTTAGATCAGAATTTATTTATCTAAATTGTCCTGGTGATGAACCACATTATATGGTTCAAAATGCGTTGGAAATTATTTTAGTTATGTGATAGATTTGTAAGACAATTATCTAAATATTTCTACTCACAGAAGGCTCCATTCAGATGTTTCCGCAACATGTTCAGTATAATATCTTCTCAATTATATGAGGCTAAATGTAAAGAGTTGTTCATTTAGGGAATTCTACTTTTGACTAGAGTACAATTGATACAACATAAGTTGACCACCCAATGAAAATTCATGACATAGGCCATGGAGATTGAATCAAAGAATGGGTATTTGAGGGTGGTGAAAGTAGGCATTGCGATTATGCCATCAACTAGCATTATGTCTAATATTTCTCAATTTAAATCATAGTTTTCAATCTTAATAGGGAAACTCTAGGAAATTAATAATGCCAAGAAAGTATGAGGAAAATTCTAGTGAATTATGTGTACAATACAGAATTGAGTGATGAACAAATTTTCCTTACTAAATATCAGAGTTGCATCTCTGAAATTGATGTTGACTTCAACTATATTCCCAAGGAAAGTGGTAGGAAAATAGTAGGATTTTTGTTAAAGCTACAACCACCCACCATGTCTACTTGATGTTACAAAAGTCCACTTCCACTCGTACCACTACTCTCCATGGTATTTGTAGGGTGAAATCTCATTCCACATAAAATTTCCATGCCCTATATGCATTAGTGGAGAAATTTGAGAGTTCCTTCTATGTGGAGATAAGAAATGTTGGGAAGAATGGACATGGCTAAGTAGGATACGGAAGAGGTTTTATAGGTAGATGTGGAGGAGGATATAGATCAGGAAAGAATGATGGATGTTTAGGCCCCATAAAATGATATAGTTATGATGAGATAGTCACATATCTCCCAACATTTCCCATCATTGACAAGGTTTCAATGTGAATATATTACAGATATGTATCACATGATTGGGGAATTCCTTGATTTAATAGCCACATGGTAGATTATAGAAAAATAGCATAATGATAGCCTAGTAAACCATAAATTGTAGAAAATTGCAAAAGAAGGGGATCATAAGATTAATGTTGTGACCAGAGGAGGGAATACAAAATAAATCAATGGTTCCCAAGTATAACACACCACATAAGTAAAGGCACTATTATATACCAGGGGTTCGATGTAGTGAAAGAAAATTCATATTACAAATAATTATTGGATTCATTATAAGGAGAAACCACTATAGTAGGTAATGGTGAAAGAAACAACTTGACAACCTAGAATTCTCCTAATTATTTGTGTCCAAGAAGAAAAATTGAGGGATCACAAAAAGGATCTATAAGACAAAATACCTTTGTGGGGATAATTCATGAATGTTTTTCAAAACCACATTATAATAGTATGTCCCCCGATTGGGGTGCGAGATAGATGGAACTCTCATCAATATAGTTTAAATGAGAAGGACATCTGGGTACAAACCCACCATCCTCCACATGCTCAAGGCAATAGGTGCAGTGGCTCCTTGCATGCAAGAGATAAATACCCCTGTAGGAGGTGGTAGGGGAATTATGTATATGGTCTAGCTTGGTGTCAAGCGCTCTGCAACGATTGTTAGTCGGTTCAGTGTTTAGAGGAAATAAGCGTGGAAGGGTGACATTGTGGGAAGAGGAATGTCACTGCTCCAGGAAAGGTGGTGGACGAATCTTCTTCAGGCGAGGGTAATCTGGTATGCTAACTACTTTTTCTCTCCCTCCTCCATGCATAAACTTGTATGGTTCTGGGATTTGGGTTTGCATGGGGTTGAATTTCCCATGGGTGGAAAAAATAGGGGTTTTTGGAAGCCATTGGTGTCTATATCCTTGATACAGTATGTCATGCTAACTGGTATGGTCTCTGTGTCGGTTTGTTTTAAAATTATTCTATCTTGAATGGGGTTATATGGGATGCGTGTCTTGGTCTCTAGCCCTTGGGTCTACCTTTGTATGGTTTGGTATGATAATCATAGGGTTTGGGGTTGGGTCGTCTTAATCTCTATCTCTAGGCCCCTCTTTATTGTAATTCATGGGGTTGGGTAGAAAATCTACCCTCGCATTATTGTTGGTCCTGGAACTGTAATTTGTTCATTGTATGTCTTGCTAAGTTCTGTGACCCTGGCCTTTGTGGAAGTTTCCGTGGGGTTACAGTCGAAGGTATGCAATATTCTGGACTCAGGGATTATACTAGTGTTGTGGGTCATCGTGGTATTTTAGATTCTTCTTCTCGATACTATGAAAATTGGTTATGGGGTGTGGAAGCTGAGTTCTTATGTGGTATGATTGCAAGGATGGGGTGTATGGGATAAGACCGATAGAGGTTAATTTTTTTTTATCACGTTAATTACTGTTTCATTCTCCCATGGCAGGTGTGTAAGGCGGTAAGGTCACCTAGAAGCAAAAGGCTTTTGGGCTCGGGCTACCACTTGTATAGGAAACTCGCCACACCCATATTTTAACTAGGCACTGTGGGCTTGAAGCAATCGCGTTTGTTGCGAATGCTAGGGGTTGTGGCATGAGAACTCGAGTGACTATGCAAGAGGAGCAGACCATCTCATCAGGCAGCAAAGAAAAGGGTCGAAAACTAGTATGCAACATCATAAATGATGCATACACTCCTTATTGTGAAGGGACCAACGAGGAAATTAGGTTTTTAATTGAGGAGTGGGAAGCTAATATGAAATGTCAGGTGGGCTAACAGGTATTGAGATGGAGGACTTTATATTTGTATTGGACCATGAAATGTCTCTTGGGCAAGGCCCTAGAGAAAATTTCAGTGAGTATGGTGACAACGGTACATGACTTCCCCAACCATAGGCAGGATTTCTAGAAACTTCAGTTGCATTTGCAAAAAAAAGATGGCGGCCTATATTGAATTAAGGATCACCTTCCTTGCCTTCTTTCAGAGACAATACTTTTGGGTTCCAGTGTTAATGACCTAGCCCTAGTAGAATCTACATCTTCCGAGGGAGAAGAGTAGACTAGTAGATGGTTTTAGTTTTGATTAGCATATATGCAGATAGCTTTTAATTTTTAGAATGACGCTTTATATGTTCATAGACAAATAGTATTTGGACAAGGTAAAGATATGAAAACCTATATGGCTTGCGTAGAAAGACATATTAATTTTAGCTACTGGATGGCTTATCATTTTTTTAGGTGGCCAACACACTTGGTTTCCCTTTAGGCAAGTTTAGGCCACCTAAATATTCATATGATGATGTAAGTTGTCTATATTTGAGTGAAAATGAAAGAATCAGGGGAATTTTGAGGTCTAAAATGGGCCTCCTAAGAAAAATGTACAACCAAAATAAACTTTATAAGAAGCAATAGGATTCAATATGATGATGTCAACAATGGGGGATGATTCATGATTTTTGGAGTAAAAAGGCAAAAAGATTAAAAAATAATAATAAAATAATAAAACTGCGTTTTTAACTCGTATTTTCAATTTATCTCCCTAAGGTTTTACTCAAATCTCAAGAAATAGTACTTGTTGGATGAAAAAATTTAATTCCTCATCCAAGGAGTATCCATGTTGCATACTTTTGATTGACTCTGCTACACAAAAAATGAGAAACACATGAAAAAACGTGATTGAAATCAAATTTTTCATGTATTTCTCAATTTTCTTGTAGCAGGGCCCATCAAAAGTATGGAACATGGGTAATCCTTGGATGAGGAATCAAATTATTCATCCAACAAGTGTTTCCACTCGAAATTTGAGTAAACCCATAGGGAGATAAGTTGAAAATATGAGTTGAAAAAATAGTTTTTTATTTTTCCCTCTAAAATTTGATGATGTAATCTAATCTAATCTTATTTTATTATTTCCACTATTATTTTATAATTTCCTTAGGAGGCCCATTTTAGAGCTAAAAATTCCCCTAATGGATCTATCAAGCTTACAAAAAGTATATATATATTATATGATGAAATATTAGTTAGGAAAATATATATATTCTTCAACACACCAATCGAGTGGGGAAAAGAAGAATCCATGTACACACCTTTACACGAGACAAAATTTTGATGGATTGGTTGAAATAATAAGCATTATATTAGTGGCTAATTCAATATGGATACTCAAATCCGTCGATATGAGGTCCATGAAATGATGTCAAATCTAGGGTTTGACATGAACATACTTTTCAAAAAAAAATGTAGAAAATGATGGGAAGACTATGTCAAATATATTCACAAATTTAGTTGTGGCTAGAAAATTGATACAAAATATATTTGATTAGATACTTGGAGGACTTTTAGGTCAAACTTTGGATTGTCAGAACAATGGAAATTTCAAATTCATCTACATAATCACTCAAAAATATATTTACCCTACTTGGTTAGGCTTTAAATGTGCAAAATGAAAATGAGGTCATTAAGAGAGGGGACCTATAATTTTATGTTGATGGTATAATAGTGATACATGAAATTGATCCTATTAAATGGGAGGAATATATAGAGCTATATGATGTTGTGGATGGGGTGGTAGTGGACTAGTTGTATACCATGAGGAAATGAATAAGGGATGATTATATCAATCCCAAATGCAGATGGAGTGATTAGCTAGAAAATTATTTATTGCTATGAGTTTAATAGCTATGGAGGAGTCCAAGATTAGTGGGAATGCAATGAAAAAATTTCATCTCATTTGATAATTACTGTCTACTAAATTTAGAGATACTCATGCAACTAGTCATTAGATTTGTAGTAATGTCTATGCTGGATGGCTTTTTAGGGTACAATAAAATGTTGGTAGCTGAAAATTATATTCATAAGACTAATCTTACTATACCATGGGGATCTTATGCCTATGTTAGGATTTCATTTGGATTAAAGAATTTTGGCATGACATTTCAAAGAGAAATGGATCATGCATTTAAAGAGATGATAGGGAAACTCATGGCATGTTATCAAGATGACTTAACTATCTATTATAAGATCTATACATCTTATTGAGCCCCCTTACGTCAAATGTTTGAAAAATGTAGGAAATGTGGAGTATCCCTTAATCCTAAAAAATTATTATTTGGGGTGTCTAAAGGAAATTTAATTCATCATGTTGTGGGTGAAAATGGCGCGCACACACACACACACACACACACACACACACATATAGTAGATTAAGGCCATAGATAAATTGAAGTCCCTAATAATGTGCAAGAGAGTAAAATCATTCTTTGGAAGATCAACTTTGTTAGGTGATTTGTTCTGAATTATGCTTCTATTGTCACGATCATTAAGAAATTTCTCAAAAAGGATGAAATTTTGAATGGATAGTAGACATAAAAAACAAATTTGGAAACATAAAGTAAAAAATTACTTCCGACCTAGTGCTATTAAGCCTTGATTACATGAAATACTGCATCCTATATACGTTTACATTGGAAGAAATCATAGCTACAACCTTGACACAAAATGTTGAATTAAAATAAAAGAATACAATTTTTTTTGTGAGCAAGTCATTGCAAGAACATGATTTGAACTATTCCTTGATGGAAAAGCAAGCCTACACCATGATCAAAGATATTTTGGAAACTATTTTTGAGCATCTCATGTGATAGATTATGTACCATATCCACCAATTAAAATGATGCTAATGCAATAACTTAGAGAAGGGAGGTGGATTATTTGGTTGGAAAATTTTCATGAATATGGTATTGAAATAAAACCCTCGAAGGTTTTTAAATCACAAGGACTATGTAAATTGATAGGAAAGGTTGAAGTAGGAATATTGGATCTTACAATAAATTTGGTTAAGATGAATTATTATCCATATTTGAAAGGTATAGGGATATAACATTCTATTTGAAATAATGATAGTTTTCTAGTGGAATGAAGGGAAAGGAAAGGAGGACACTAAAAATGAAGTCTGATTCTTATGTATTGGTTTCTGGAATATTATCCAAAATAAATCATGATGGATTGTTGTTAATATGTATACATCATTCATATACCCTTAATTTTATTAGAGAACTACATGAAGGAGCATGTGGAGGACATTTTGCCCGAGCTATAACTTCACATAGAATTTTTAGAGTTAGATCCTATTGACCTGCCCTTTCCAAAGATATTAATTACTTCATAAGACAATGTCTAACCTGCCAAATATTTTTAGGAAGATAAAATAAAGTCACCATTCTCCTTAAGGTAATTGCAGTAGATCCTCCTTTTTCAAGTGAGGCTTATATGTTGCTTGTCCCATAAATCCTAAGTCGGGTGTTGGGTACTCATACATTATAACTAGAAAATATTACTTTACCAAGTGAGCCTGAAGTTGTAGCATTGAAGCAAGATATACTAAGTTCTTATATAATTCTTAGAAGAAATTATCTTGGAAAGATTTGGTTTTCTAGAAAATTTCATTATTGACAATGTATACATATTTATTGGATCTAAATTTGTGAAGTTTTCTAGAATATATGGGATATTGATGGGATAATATTCCACTTATTATACACAAGGAAATGTTATGTTTGAATCAACACACAAAAATCTCATAAAAATTCTAAAGAAGATACTAGAAGAGAATTATAAGGATTGGAATAAAACGTTGTTGAATTCCTTGTGGGATAGTAGGGTCACCCTAAACGAGTGTATTGGCTAATCTCCATTCCATGTTTTATATGGAAGAGTGCAAGGTTTCACATACATATTGATATGAATTCCTTAGTTGCAACAACTCAGATATAAGATGAAGGAGGAGTCACACCTATTCAACTAAGACTCGATTAATTAGTTTAGATAGAGAAGCATAGGTAATGAGCTTCTAGAAGCATTAAGAAGAGACAAGAAGATATAACTAGAAATTTTAACAAAGGGGACATAGGTAAAACTTTCTCCAAAGGGTAGCTCATTTTATTATGGAACAAAGCTAGAGATAAACCTTCAATGCTCATAAATTACGATGTGCTATGGATTATACTAAATGTCATAAACAAAATCAATGGTTGCAATTCATATATTTTGAAGGGAATGGACAAACAAATATTAAATTTGAATGTTAATGGGAAACATCTAAATCACTTCTCTTCTCAATAATTGTCAAAATATCTTTGTATTATAGAAGTATATAATCTTGTACATATTTATCTTATATTATAATTTTATTAGCTCGTATATTTGTTGAGGTATTATGACATCATGACCTAATGGAAAAGGTGATTGGTTAGATTCATGTATTCTTAGTAAGCCATATGGGGTCATTATCCTATAATTGGAGCCCCACAACTATCACTCTATATTATATACCATACCCCATAAATCTTGTACTATTTAATTTTTTCTACATACGCATGTGCATAAACATCCCATTGTTCCACACTCCACACATCTCCCCTCTCTACCTCTTTCTTCATGCTCCTTCCCACACCCTCCTACACTTATTCATTTTAATATGTGCTTAAAAACTGCATAACCCAAATCTCTACACACCTCTCCTCATGGAGATCCATTTTTTCTACTGTTATAGGACCATTTATCACTCTTGGTGGATTTGGTGCTCTAGTTATCGCCTAGGGAAACCCTTCCTTTCCAGACATGGTCCAAATTCTAAAAAGCAATGTTTTATTTCCCATATGCTACTTTTCCCTATGTTAAAAGCGTGTACACGTGGGTCAGTATATACCCGACTCACGTATATATGTTAAAACACTAAAAAATAAATAATCTCTTTAAATTCTAGCAGAGTTTATGGGTTTAATCTGTTACTCACCTACTGTAGCTTGTGGCACAACTGTTTCCCAACTGAAAACACTAATTTGGAGAAGTATAAATAAACCTCCATGGGAAGGCCTAAGGGGGGAAGAGAAGAGATATTGATATTATAGTTAATTGATCCCTTATAGAGTCTGAAGAAATCCTTGTGCCTCCTACACTCCCAAGTTATAGGAAACCTTTGTTTGCTCTTTTGAGATGTCCTTCATCCCTCTTATGACATCCTTGTGTGTATCGATGGAGGCACATTGTTCAGGCCAGGACAGGATGGATACAGATGACAGCTCCACTTGGAGCTGGATGAAGAGTCAGGTTGTAGTTTTCCACCTTTCATTTACCTTACATCAATAAAGAAATGTTGTTTTTGTTGGAAATAATACTGAGAGGGGAGGGGGGGTGAATCAGTATTATCACATTAATAAAACTTTTCATTTCCAAACTCTGATTCATATATGCTACTTCCACAACTTCTTATGATTAAGCTAATTGATCTTCAATGAGTGCATTAGACATTATCAACCATATTATCAATTAACAGATGCAGTAACATAGAATAGATCATCACACATAAGGCACACACATGAACACCATGATATAAGGTGGAAACCCAATGCGGGAGAAAACCACCTATTGCAAGTCATCTCAATCTTCTTCTTAATAAGAAAATCCTTTTTACAATATTTTGTACTGGTGCAGCCTTATACCAGTACCGGGGCTACAACCCCCTTTGCTCTTGTATTAGCCGATCCATTTACTAGTACGCAGGCTACTACCTGCTACAATGCTCCAAAGATTTCCTTTAGCTCTTGTACTAGCTTAGATACTAGTACGTAGGTGCTGACCTACAATCTTCTCTCCTCCAGGTACCACGTTTCATCAATTTTCATACTGGATACACTGAAGCACAACACATAATCTGAAAGGCCACGTTTCATCCAATTTTCATACTGGCTCCATAAACATCAAATGATCATCAAGTACCAGTAAGTCACCTAGATAACCAGATCCACAATAACAGAAAACTAAACCCAGAACACCTTCTGTGGTGTCTCCTGTGGCGCCTCCTGCGGCGTCTCCTACGGCACCTCCTGCAGCGACTCCTGCGGTGCCTCCTGCGGCGACTCCTGCAGCGCCTCCTGCGGCGACTCCTACGGCGACTCCTGTGGCGCCTCCTGCAGCGACTCCTGCGGCGCCTCCGCACTTCCGCAACTGTAACACTCGAGAGATCACCCTTCACAGATTCGCTTTCCACTTCACTTTCATATATATCGAGCTTTTGAAACAATAACCCAATATTTCAGATCTCAAGATATTCAACCCAAAAGCATACCTAAGCCAAATGATCTCCTTTGCTTTATATAGGCAAGCTCTTCCTCAAATCATGGATCATGGAGCTCACTAATAATAATAAAATAAAACAATACCATGGGCCAAAACCATAACAAACCAATACCATCAAGTCAATATTAGGGATCAACACGTCTGTCGAGATGCCATGGTCCAAAAACCATAGGTTCAAATTCCAAGGACTAACTACCATGGACCAAAGGTAAGTTTTCCCACATGAAATAAACTTTCTCTGCATAAAATTCCGTGAAATTTTCTCCTGCGTAAACTTTTTAATTCTCATCATATTGAGAGCCATGCCATGGGTGTTGCCATCAAGTACAACACTTTAGCCATAATGCCAACAATCTCCCCCTTTGGACTTGATGGCAAAGCTTACTTGTGAGCTGTCATCTGATCCCTTTTTGTTGTCCGGTAACCCATGCACTCTGTCACATCTGATATTTCTTCTGTAGATTCATCTGAATGTATACAAGTGAGATGATCTTCTATGAGAGGGTTGCCATCAAGTACAACACATGCATCATAATGCCAACAGTTTTATTCCTGATATTTATCATGTTTATGCATTGATCCATGTTGTGATTTTCTTATAAATCTTATATTAATGCATAATTTCTCATTTTCTTATATGATCTAACACATATATCATGAAAATGATTTCTATTAATGCTATTTTATATGCTTTGTTTGAATAAGTTATAGGTTTTAAAGGCATTGGAAGAGGTAGACAGTTTGGACCCGGCGGGATCGACCTCAAACATAGGACCTCCGGGTAATAACAATTCTTCCCAGTTTAGTAGTTTAAGCACTTAGATTGTTTGTTTTCACATTTCTTGCTACTGTATGCCCTCCTCTCTATTGGGGTTTTCAACCCAGGACTCTAGGGTGTTCCCACTTGCAACGTAATTGGCGACTCCACTGGGGAAAACATTCTTGTTTTTCCTAGTTTGTGTTGTTTGTTCTTGATCAGGGTTTGTTTTCTTGATTTATTATTTTTATAGTTTCATTCACTTATTAGCTTCCCAGGCATCAAGTCTGATCTTCTGGATCAGACCTTGATTTCTTGTTTTTATTGATTGAGCTCTTTATACGTGTTTTTCTTGGGATACAGTCGTGTAGACATGCTTGTTTCCTCAAACAAACTTGCATATACACGAGTTTCCTGTGTTTGAAACGCGTGTTCACGCCTCTATGTCTTTACATAGTCCCGTATACATAATTTTGAATTGTTTTTTCAAAATATTTTTCCCATTTAGGTCTATTGCCTAGTGACTTTTTTTGTTTTCTAGTCATCCACTGTGTGTATAACTCTATTTTCTTGCAAGTTTTCAATTTCGAATCTCCTTCCCAGTGAAAAGCCTAGTGGCATATGATTGCTTTTCGAGTAGGGTTTTGGTTTGTGTCTTGGATTCAAGGCTTTTGTCTGAAGTTCTTGGATGTTCTGGCTTTTTGGAACAAGAAATTGGTTTCAATTTCGTTTATAACACAGATTTAAAATTTCTTTACTTTGCTTTCCCTTTTAGCTGACCTTGTTGTTTTTCTTGATTTTTGAGTGTCTCTTTGGAAATATTGAGAGTTTTTCTTGACATTTTTTCGGTTTGCTAAAACATTTTACTACTATTCAAATTAGTTTGTGCAGGTTTGTAGTCATTCTGGTTTCAAGTTTCATTTATTAATGAGTTTTATTTGCAAGGTTTAAGGTCTCTTTGTGCTTGTTTCTTGATCTTTGAAATTTATTAGTTCTTTTTGTGACCTCGAAAACTTATTTTGGTTTTTAAAAAGAAAAATGAGAAAAACATAGCTTTTTCCTTTATTTTTCTTCCCAAGATTTTGGTTTTTTGGTTTCTTTTGCTTTGTTTTTGAGCAATTGTGAACTTTTTCAATTTGTTTTGCTTGGTTTTGAGGGAATTTTTTTATTAAATTTTTGCCCTCTTTATTGTCAAGTTGGATTATTGACATTATAAAGAAGAACATTTTCTTATCGTATCAGTATTCTTAGGATCTTGCATCATCATTTAAATTTTCATTAGGTTAGCTTGCATCATAAGCACTCTTAGTCTTTTTTAGATTTTGAGTGTGTATGGAGTGTTTCTGAAAAAGAAAAGAAAAATAGTATTTTGCTTATATAAGTTTTTGGTAGAACCAAGTATAAATCCCTTTTCATCGAAAGAAAATAATTGCATGCATATAGTTAAGTTTCTATTGGTTTCTTTTGTGTCAAAAACGTCATAAGTTTCACTCTCGTTATACCTTTGACTTAAAGAACAACCCTCTAAAATCAAGTGATTTGATAAAATGAACTAGAACTTTTTAATTTATCATTAACAACACCAACAAGTTTAAGTTCTTTAGGGCCTTGGAATATGTGAGTGGAGAGTTAACTCTCCAAGGCTACTCAAACTATCAAACATAGAAATTGAATAATGAGTGAAATCTAGTGTTGTTAGAAAGACCGGGAAAGCTCCATAACTGGGAGTCAAGCACGAGGGAAAGTGACGACAAGGAAGAGAGATACCCCCTCTCGTACTTGTTGGATCCCACATCAAGACTGTTTTACCTAGCTTTTGATATGAATTGGTGCCCATAGTTGTCATTCCTAGGGTTCACGTAGGTGGCTGTGGAGGGGAATCTCGTGGCACCTGAGGCAAATGTTGCATCACATTCATCAGTGCTTCTGGGAGCGTACCCTTGCGAAGCTTGGGTGCTTGCACCAGCAAAGGTTTTTGTCTGGAGATCAACATAATTGTTTTTGTTACCTTCACTATTAGGCCTGGGCCATCATAACCCTAGACTATTTTCAGAAGGTCCTTAATTTTTTCTTTCTTCTATTTTGGTGTCCAATCCTCATCACCCAGAGTGGAAATACTTGGAAGTAGTTTGATTGACTATATCTTTAGGGAATTTTTAGAGAGTTCTCTTTGCTCCTAGTTGGCCTAGATTTACAAAAAAAAATTGTCTTTAATTAGTTCTCTTAAAAATAATCAAAAGTGGTTGATCGACCAGTTTGTCGGTTTGGGAGGCTTCGTGGGCTTTCACCTATGAGTGTTGAGCCTTCTCCTTGAAGCCGTAGGAGCAATTATTCCAGTGATTTCCAATCGGTGGCGGTAGATGCAGTAGAGATTAAGTCTCTCATTGGAGTTATTGATTTGCAGAATAGACCTAGTATACATAGAGAGGTGGAGAGGAACACTCCAGTCCTTTCTGGAGTCCTCTACCAGTCAAAAGTCATTATCGAGGTTGAAGAGCTTCTGGAGTCTCTTTTGACTCCTAATTCTTCTCTTCCTCCTAATCATCCAGATGTTTTATTATACGTCGGGACTCCGACCAACAACCCTTCGAGCTCATGTCTATTTCATTCTTTTCCTTCGATAACCACTACTGGGAGCATTTCTTCCACCACGAGTGCTACTAGTATGCAAACTCATGTATCTGTACAAGGAGGAGGAATGATTTCCATACGTTCCATTACTCCTAGCACTATAATATTTTCCTCTACCTCCATTCCATCTTCAAGTGGAGGTACCCAAGCTTTTGTCTCTGGCACTAGTTTTATCCCCTTTGGAATGTCGACCATCACAATTCCTTCGGTTTCAATAAGTTTTCCATCAGTTGCCTCCACATCTATGACTTCCATGGCAAGTGGGTTATCTTCTTTTCAGGGTTTCCCTTTCAGGAGTGGTCATATGCCACATTCTAACCCATCTTTAGGATCAATACCTTTTCCCTCCATGGGTCAAAGTTATAATCCTTTCCAAGGATGGACAAACCCTGCAGTTAGTGGACTTGAAGTTGAGATTCAATTCTCTTTCGGCCAACAGGGGAATATGTCGTATTCTTCTGTTAGTTCATTCTAGAGCTTTTCTCCCTATGCTCATTTATGGAGCCCTTACCAAGGGCTCTCTTCTCCATTCAACACCTCTCTAGGGGGAAATTTCACTGGATATGGAAATTTTTCGATAGGAGTTGGTCAACCTCTAGTTTTTTCTGGGCTGCAAGGATCTCCTTATGGTTCAGATGCTTCAATGAATTACTTCAGGAAACTTTGTGCCTTCACAAATCTAGGGTATTCTTTTCAGAAAATTGAGAATTCTGCCAGAATGGATGAAATCCTCAAGGTCCTCCATGATTACCTTTTCTAGCAATGTTAAACTTGCCAGATCTTTCTAAATTGACTAATGATCCATTCATATATAACTTGACCTGGCCTCCAGTTCCAACAATTTTTTTTTTCAGATATACCCAAATTCAAGGGGAAGAATAGTGACAATTCGGGTCACCATATGACCACTTTCCACTTATGCTGTTCATCAAAATCCCTGATAGATGATTCAATCAGGTTGAGATTATTCTAACGTACCCTAACTAGAAATGTGACTAAGTGGTACATTAAACTCCTAGGGGGTATCTTTGCTTCTTTCGGTGATTTGGCTACAATATTTTTGAACCATTTATAATTCCCTATCCATTATGATGCTGGAATGGAGCTATTAGCTAATTTTCACTAGGACGAGGAAACCCACATTTTAGATCATATCCAGGAATGGAGGAGAAGGAAGGGGCTCATTAAGGTTGATATTCCACAAGAATTCCTTCTTGAATAGTTTTTTAAATATTTACAACTCGAGATATCTAAGGATGTATTGCTCTCTGCTGTGTTCACCGAAGAATAGGCTATTTTTAGAGCCCAACAGTTAGAACGTATATATTCTCAATATGAGGTTCTTTAGAAAAATTTTCCTGATGCTCCTAGGTCCAACGTTGGTTTAGCCAAGATGAAGCAAGGTCCCCATGTTGACGGGCTACTCAGATCGATTAATGCTAACATGACCAACCTACTAAATCAATTGCAGTTGTTGTCTTTACAAACTGCTTCTTCTATGAAGACATTGCCATTAGTGTCTATGCCTTCTCAACCTTAATCTATAAATGTCGTCCAAAATTTTAACCCCAAAGGAAACCAACAATCTGATGGGAAGAAGAAAGGACGAGGTAGGAAAAAGAATAGGATGGGAAGGGTAATGCAAACAAACTCGAAAATGATGTTGGAGGGGATAAAAAGAGTCTAAGAAGAAAGTAAAATTTCCATGCAAGTTCTACAATGGAGATCATTTGACTCATATTTTCCCTAAGATCCAACACGCTTAGCACTTATTAGTTTAGCTAGGGTCTTCTAGATCCCAGGCTGTGCTAACAAACCCTTTTCCCCAAGGGCAACAATTACTTGCTGGCATGAATTCTAGTATCGGTACCCCCACTGGGGGCAACCAGGAAGGGGAAAATACATCAAATGTTTACATGATGAGTTCACACATTGACGTTGCTACATGGTCACATGTTTATGGTGAATTAGAATTATCCAGGGCTAAGTCTTCTCCCGATGTTTCACAGCCTCTCCATATCGACTGCCCATAGTTGAGTCTATACCTCGGATGTCGAAAGGCTCCACAAAACACTTGACCATTAACCCTAATGCTAGGGCAACCCACAGCTACTCAATTGTAGAAGATCTAGCTCAGAGTCCTTGTGTTATGTTGGTGTTATAGGTACTCCAGTCATTCCCCACACAAAGGAGTGCATTACTCACTACGATCAGAGCAGTTGATCCAAAAAATTCTCTTCTGCTTACATTCAATATGTCAAACATCAAGAAGAGACTCCCCCATCATATGGATTTTCAGATTAAGTCTACATTTCAAAAGACCAATATATTTTGAACTGTAGTCAATGACGGATATTCCACATGTGTAATGTCCATATCATGTTGGAAGGCTATTTGATCGTCTGAGGTTGTTCCTTCACCTACTTTATTAACAAAATTTGATGGTCATTCTCATAGACTGCATGGGATTATTCTAGCCTTTCCCGTCTTTGTTGGGGCTAAGGTGGTAAATATTGAAGTAGAGATAGTCGAAGTGAATCTGGATTACAATCTCCTTTTAGGTAGGATTTGGATTTATGAGATGGATGCTATTGTATTGTCACTATTTCACATCCTTTGTTTTCCTTACGAAGGGAGACTTATAAAAGTTGATCAAATGGATTATTCTCCGGGTCACTCCCATGCATCTTCTAAATGTATTGTTCCATTAGTGGATAATCCAAAGCAACCTATAGAGTATTTAGGAGTTGGAATGTACTCTTCCTTAATGGGTACCTTTGATTTTCCTGCTCCTATAGCTATAATTAATGCTATTTCATCCTCCAAGGGGCCTTCTCAAAGAGAGTTCTTTAGAACTCATTATTTTTCGGGAAAATTCCTAATCAGTCTATTGTTAATACTGTAGACTCTGATCCTACTCATTTTTAACTGGAGGCGGTGGATGGGGATGTGGCTCCATCATGGACTCTAGATTTGACTTCTGCTCAGGATTTCTTAGATACTATCTTTCCATCTAAAGAAGAAATTCTAGAAGAAATTACGGATGTTGAAAGACCATGGAATGATTTACATCATCGTTCATATTTCCTCCCTCATTTGCAGGAAGTAGAATCAAGTTTGTGCATTTCTTCATCTACTAGTGATGTTCATGTAGTTTTAAACCCTTTGGCTCTAGCATAGTTTTTTGCCAAAGGAAATATGTCTGTTATCTCATGGACTGTTCCAGAGAATATCACTAAGAATCCCAACGTTATTGAAAATGTATTTATTGGAGCTGACTATTCCCCTGAAGAAGTTCAAACTTATATTGATTTTTCAACGAGTTTTGTGATGTGTTTGCTTGGTCTTATGAGAAAATGACTAGAATAGATCTATCTATATTCCAACATGAGATCAAGGCATACAAAAATGAAAAGCCTATTCATTAGAAACTTCGACCGATAAACCCTGGAAAAGTAGCAGCTATCAAAACTGAAGTTGAGAAGTTGCTTAAGGTGGGTTTCATATCCCTTGTTCCTTTAACTGAGTGGGTCTCTTATGCAGCCCCCGTAGACAAAAAGAAAGGAACGATCCATGTATGCATTGACTTTAGGGACCTATATAAGGATTTTCCTAAGGACAATTACCCCACACCCTTTATTGATCAGATTATTGATGAATGTGTGGGTAATAAAACTTTCTTGTTTCTGGACAGATTTTTTGGTTATAATCAAATTACTATCCATCCAAAAGATCGACATAAGACAACTTTTATTTGTCCCTTTGGTACATTTACGTACAAGAAGATTCCTTTTGGCCTCAAAAATGTTGGAGCTACTTTTCAGTGGGCCATGCCATATGCTTTTCACGATATCAAGCACATTATCGAAGCTTATTTGGATGATTTAGCTACTCGTTCTCAAAAGAGAATAGATGATCCTAAACATATTCGATTTATTTTTGAACGATGTTTTTATAAAATCTGGTTGAATTTGAATAAGTGTGTTTTCACCATCACATCGATTCGGTTGTTGGGATTCATCATGTCGACTAAGGGGATTCATGTAGATCCTTCAAGGTTGAGGCAATACTTCAGTTGCCTCCCCCGTCCTCTATACGTAAAATTCAGAGTCTCCACGGAAAAGGAAATTTCTTGAGGAGATTTATAGCTAATTATGCCGAGTTCACAAAAGGAATTATGAGATAGCTTAAGAAAGGGGTCCCATTTCTATGGGAATATTTCGCGCAATGATATTTCGATGTTTTGAAAAAAACATTAATCTATGCTCCTTTGCTGAGTCCACCTAATTGTAACAAAGAATTCCTTTTGTATCTCGCTACAGTAGAATTGACTATTGGTATGGTTCTGGTTCAGGAAGATGATGCCTTATGTGAACATGTAATCTACTATCTGAGCCGAGGCTGGGTAGGCCGTGAATGAAATTATTCTCCCATTGAGAAATTAGCTTTGGTAGCTGTCTAGTAACTTAAAAATTACATACTTCTTCGAAAAACTCTCGTATTAACAACTATCAACTTGATCTGAAATGGAATGTACTTGTTTAAGGGTGCAAGGTATCCATTTTCCATAATTTCAAATGTGAGTTATACACTTCAAGTGACCTCTAAAAAGGTGAAAACTTCCTATTTCTTATACAGAGATAGACTGTAGGAGCATTCACTGGACATGTCACCTCTAAAGAGACGATGAGTTCCAGAGGCTACCTAGCCCTCTACAGGCTCTGCCTAAAGAAATAGCAAAGTAAACACTTAGAAGTCTTTGACATACACATACTTGAAGTTTGATGTCTTGCGGAATAAGACAAATAACTTTCTGTAGCTGAATAGGTGATTATGTGTGTTTGCAAGTTATGTATATTTTTTGTTTAACACTTTATATCAGTTTTTTTTAGCATATCATCTTCAGCAAATAAAGACATCAAAATGATAAAGCAGTTCACCCCTTCTAGGCTACATCTGTTGGACCAAGCCTCTCAAACTAGGCTTGTCCTCATGTATTAAAAATGCTACAAAGGCTAATACAAGAATATGAGTGTCTCAAAAGACAGATCTGACTGTAAATATAGAATGAAAAGATAGGAATTAGCTAAACATGCTCTTTCCCAAGCACTAAACAGTGAAATTGTACCTGATGCAGTACTTTCCCCAATTGGCCCTAATGGCCCTTTACGCTTGCATGGAGAATTTCAAGGTGAATATGACCTTAATTGGTTATGAAACCTCTTCCATTAGACTTAGAAGGTCAAAAATAGTAGACATAGGCTTTTGAATCACCAAAAATGGATCAACATAGCCCCGAAACAGCTTAAGCACTGAAATGGCCCTAGTGGCCCTGAAAGATTCCCTGAAGCTAAATAGTGAGAATAATGCCTCAACAGGAAAAACGAGCTGTAGAAATGGACTTAGAATGCTGAAAACCTTCAGGAATGACCTTCGTTCCACATTCAGTGGCTACACAATTCCCAATGCAGCTCCTAAACTGATTTGGCCTTGGTGGCTCCTAGAACTTCCACGAAGCAAAAAAACCTACAAATGACCTCAAATGGATGTGAAACCTATGCCAATGGCTTCAGAAGGTCGAAGAGACCCAAAATAAAAAAAAATTCATCCAAAACGAACTTTCCTAGCCAAAGTTATGACCATTTACTCCCAACTGCCAGTTGGTCCTAAAAAACCTCTAGCTAACTTTAGTTACGGCCAGATAGGCCCACCAAATATGGCGCTTCCACCATTTTTGGAACGGTCTGCCAAAAAATCCACCAACCTGACTGTCAGTTAACTGCCAAAAATCCCGCATGTGACAGCAATTCTCGGTCTATTGGTTTGCATCGGAGTTCGTGTCGGCGGTTATGGGTTTAGGCCCACGGTTATGGGCGAGGGTCACATGGAATGGGGCTGGCCCTTAGGGCCTGGCCCCCTTCATTTCCCACCTTACATGAGTTCAAACGTTAATAAAAGTTTATCCCACCAACATAACATGACTCAATAGTGTGATGGAATGGTAAAGCATTGTAATCTTTGTTAGCAGGTCGTGGGTTCAAACCACAAGTTGACCAAAACTTTTAAACGCATATGTACCCATAATGTTGATGTCACCCTGGGCCACGTGGCGGCCTCCGGGCTTGCCATGTGGCTTCCTGCCATTCGCTGCTCAAAAGGAATATTCCATGGAATATTCTAATGAATATTCTGTGGAATATTCTTTTTTTATTTTTTATGAAAAATATTCAAAAATTAAGGGTTATTGGGCGATTTTGTTTTTGGCATAATTTTCTCATATGGCGACCATTTGTCAAACCGTTCATGGAACCAGAATCAGGAGGATGAGCTCTATCCATTTCTTTAGGTTTGAACTAGTTCTGAGAACTTACATTTTTGACCATTTTATGACACTTGGTCCTGAGCTCCTGATCTCCACTCCCAAATGAGAAAGCTTTTGGTCCCCAAAATCTCACTGAATCTCTGACTGAACTGTACAAAACTTGAGGAACAGAAATATCCTCTTCCATTCAGCCAAAAAAGCATACTGATGCCAAAATGTCTTGCCTTGCCAACTATCGTCATGGCAACTTTTCGCTGCATAAGCCAAGTACTCATCGAATCCCGACCAAGCTTGTTCGCCAGACAAACTGAAATTTTGCATAAACCAGCAATGATACTTGCTGATATATGAGCTGAAATCTTCCTCTAAACATGTGAGCTTACCAACTGTCACGATGCCCATCCATGGCACCTTTGCTCCAGAAGAAGAGTTACCTCCCAAATGAGAAGGCTTTTACAAAGATGAAACACTTCATCATTTCTCCTCTTTACAATCTTGGAGATCAAATTAACTTTTTCCAAGTCAATATTACATTACATGCATGGTTAAAAACAAAGTAATCAACCCTTCAAGTTAATCACACATACATGTTTAAAATACAAGGAAATCATCATGATCCCTATGCTCATGCATATCATTCTCATGCATGCAGTTTATCTTTCAACTTTCTCTTAAGTACAATCAAAAGTACAACTTTTCCATACTCAACTTTTCCATCGCGCAACTTGCATTCCCTTACAAAGAAATGTATTCAATCAAAAG
This sequence comes from Pinus taeda, assembly GCA_000404065.3. NCBI lineage: Eukaryota > Viridiplantae > Streptophyta > Pinopsida > Pinales > Pinaceae > Pinus > Pinus taeda. Next base: position 22,093 of record APFE031558751.1, read on the forward strand.
ACATGCAACTTTAATTAGATAAGAATTCTAACCATTTCTTACCAATCCATTTCAAAGGCGCTTCCTTTAAATGCACATCGATATCAACATGTGTGTCATCTTGACACATATCAATGATGGAAACTTCCTTCCCATTCTTACCATACTCCTTCTCCAATTTCTTCAACTTTCGTGGATGCATTGTTGGATTCAGAGTCCAACACCTTTCAGCAGTATGTCTTTGCTTATGGCAGTAGGTGCAACACATGTGCATCCTCTTGACATCATGATTTGCCTTGTCCAATGGACCTTTGGCTTCTTGCTTCCTTTCCTTCAAAAGTTTCCTGTATGTGGCCATTCTTTTCCAACATCTAGAAACACTATGGTTAACCAAACCACAAAAAGGACATGCAATTCTTTTCCAATGCTTATGTGGAAATTTACCATGCTTTACATGATCAAAGGAAATATGATTGAAATCAGATTTATACCTTTCTCTTTCACCTTCATTACCTTCATGAGGAGGTGAATCAAATGAAGAAGAAGCTCCTTTTGGAACACTATCAATCCCTTCAGTGGTTTTAGAGCTTTCACAATTCTCTTGTTCAAGTGCATGCTTATGCACACCTTCTTCTTGCAAGGTATGTTTCAAACTATTGCATTCCCCAAGAATACAATCTTTACCAACTTGAGGTAGGGAACTTGAAATGGAACTCCTTCCAGGAACTGTTTCAATTGCCTTCATGTCTACTTTGGAACTTTCTCCATAAGATTGTCCATAGCCAAGACCCAAATTCTTAGGCCTTACCTCAACCATTATTGGCTCAACTATACCTTATGCATGTTTGCCCAATCCTTTTCCCTCATATCCCATTTTGGACATCAACTTGGACCCTATGCCTCTGGTATGTTTCTCAAAAGAACCAACACACTTTTCAATTGAGGAAATTGAAGACAAGTTTAAATGATTTACCTCATCCTCATGCATTTTCTTGGACAAAGCTTCTTGAGCTTGAAGGAGTTGTTTCTCCGTCTCATGTAGTCTTTGGAGAATTATTTCCTTATCATCCTTCATAGCCAACAATTGTGCATGAAGCTTAACACTTTCTCTTTGATCCTCAATGAGAATCTGCACCATGTCCTTCACCTTAATGAACTCATTCTTCATGTAATCATTGAAGAATTTTGTGAAGGAGGAACCTTCACTTGTGGAAGAAGTTGACATTATGTAAATGGTCAATTAAACAAAAGAAACTTCAATAAGATCTCAAATATTTCAATCAAATGACAAAAAACTAACAAAATGTTCAAACAAAAAACCCCTTCTTATTCAAGCAACCATTTGCAACAAATAAAACAATCAATCTCTTACACTGCTTTAACACCTTTTGCACAAACAAATGCTCAACCCGAGCTCTGATACCATCTGATCTGAAAATGGAATGTACACTTGTTTAAGGGTGCAAGGTATCCATTTTCCATAATTTCAAATGTGAGTTATACACTTCAAGTGACCTCTAAAAAGGTGAAAACTTCCTATTTATTATACAGAGATAGACTGTAGGGGCATTCACTAGACATGTCACCTCTAAAGAGAGGATGAGTTCCAGAGGCTACCTGGCCCTCTACAGGATCTGCCTAAAGAAATAGCAAAGTAAACACTTAGAAGTCTTTGACATACACATACTTGAAGTTTGATGTCTTGTGGAATAAGACAAATAACTTTATGTAGCTTAATAGGTGATTATGTGTGTTTGCAAGTTATGCATATTTGTTATTTAACACTTTATATCAGTTTTTTTTAGCATATCATCTTCAGCAAATAAAGACATCAAAATGATAAAGCAGTTCACCCCTTCTGGGCTACATCTGTTGGACCAAGCCTCTCAAACTAGGCTTGTCCTCTTGTATTAAAAATGCTACAAAGGCTAATACAAGAATATGAGTGTCTCAAAAGACAGATCTGACTGTAAATACAGAATCAGAAGATAGTAATTAGCTAAACATGCTCTTTCCCAAGCACTAAACAATGAAATTGTACCTGATGCAGTACTTTCCCCAATTGGCCCTCATGGCCCTTTACACTTCCATGGAGAATTTCGAGGTGAATATGATCCCAATTGGTTCTGAAACCTCTGCCATTAGACTCAGAAGGTCAAAAATAGTAGACATAGGCTTTTGAATCACCAAAAATGGATGAACATAGCTCCCAAACAGCGAAAGCACTGAAATGGCCCTAGTGGCCCTGAAAGATTCCCTGAAGCTAAACAGTGAGAATAATGCCTCAAAATGAAAAACGAGCTATAGAAATGGATTCAGAATACTGAAAACCTTTAGGAATGACCTTTGTTCCACATTTAATGGCTGCAAAATTCCCAATGGAGCTCCTAAACTAATTTGGCCTTGGTGGCTCCTGGAAATTCCATGAAGCAAAAACACCTGCAAATAACTTCAAATGGCTATGAAACCCGTGGCAATGGATTCAGAAGGTTGAAGAGACCCAAAATAAAAAACAATTCATCCAAAACGGACTTTCCTAGCCAAAGTTATGGCCATTTACTCCCAACTTCCAGTTGGTCCTAAACAAACTCCAGCTAACTTTAGTTACGACCAGATAGGCCCACCAAATATGGCGATTCCACCATTTTTGGAACGGTCCGCCAAAAAATCCGCCAACCTGTCTGTCAGTTAACTGCCAAAAATCCCGCATGTGACCGTAAATCTCGGGCTGGTGGTTTGCATCGGAGTTCATGTCGGCAGTTATGGGTTTAGGCCCACGGTTATGGGGCAAGGGTCACATGGAATGGGGCTGGCCCTTAGGGGCTGGTCCCCTTCATTTACCACCTTACATGAATTCAAACGTTAAGAAATGTTTTTCCCACCTGTTAGTGTTAGTCTTTCCAGCCTTCCTCCAGTGATCAAATGTGCTCTTACAAAGTGATTTTGAAGTGTCAAGGTCAAATTTTGTCATTTCAGTGAGTCTTCAAGCAAAATTTGGTCACTAGGCATTAGGTCTAGGGTTTGCTCTCACTCTTTTCAAATTTGCCCAAATGCCAACCTATGTCACTATTCAGTTGAGTCTATCATCATTCAGAGGGTTGTCATCATCATGTCAAGTTCCATAGGGTCATTTTACAGCTTATCCATGCTTCAGTTGTGCCTAGGCAAGGTTCATTTCCCTCTCCTAGGGTTTTGAAGGCAAGTTCTCTTGGACGGTCAAATCAATGGCAAAACTTGTTTCCTGATGTTCATACACCTTCCCCTATCCTTAATGTACCTTATCAAGCACTTCCCAACATTGAGATCCCCCAAAATCCTCATTTTTGCACAAACCCTAGTTTCTTGCTACAACCTGGCAATTTTCTAGGTTGGGCTTGTGTTTTGCCCTTTTGGACCCCTTCCCCTCAATCACCCAAAATTGCCACCCCCTCAATTTGCCACCAAAAACCCTAAAAACCCCAAATTAACCCTTTTGATCAGTTTACTATCCTAAAATCAGTGTTACCCTATTGGTCATCTCATCCATTGAAGATTTTACTGAGATTGACCGGAGAGAGCCTTCTCCTACCTCGTAGGGCTAGCTACGAGGCTAAATGGTTTGATGTTGCCTTGAGATTTGCCTTTTTCATCTTGAGGTGAAATTTCAAGTGCTAACATACTAGCGACCATACTGGGGAGAACAAACTTATCGTTTGCTCATTGACGTGTTATTTCATAAGTCTTAGACGGAGTCTGAAGATACACTAGGTAGCCTTCGAACATGCTCTTG
>APFE031558759.1:0-10737 GCA_000404065.3 Pinus taeda
AGCTAGTAAGGAAGCCTTGTGGCTTCGTCAGATCCTATCAGAATTTGGCTTTGAGCAGCAGCATCCAACCACACTTTGGTGTGATAATCAAAGTGCCATTTAGCTATGCAAAGATCCAGTCCAGCATCAGCGCAACAAACACATTGAACTACACATGCACTTCATCAGAAAACTCATTCATGACCATGTTCTTGAAGTGCAATATTGTTCAACAGATGATCAGGTTGCAGATATCTTCACAAAGGCTCTCACAGAGGCGAATTTCACTAAACTTCGATATATGCTTGGAGTTCAAGAAGTTGTCACTAAGGGGGGATAGGCTCTAGTGCCTCCTTCCTTCTCCTATTGTGTCATATTTGTAAATCCTTCAATCCTATCCCAAGTTGTTCTTAAGGGGGGATGTTAGGATATTCCGACACATAGGAAATAGTTAAGTTCGACTTGGTCTAGTATAGAGTTAGGTATAGAGTTAGGTAAAGTGTGTTTCTTTACCGTTGTACATTTTGTAACTTACAATCCGACGGTCACGATATGTAGTGATCCGACCGTTCATTCTCTCCTCGGTATTACCGACACTTGATCTGTGGCTTGACACCCGATTGGTCCATGAATTCTATTTAAAGCGCATGGAGGGTCATTTGTAGGTTAACCGTGAATGAGAGAAGCTTATGTAAATTTTCATTCTTTTATTAATAAATTGCCTGTAGTAGCCACGTTGGCGCAGGCCGTGGACTGTTTCCCTCTCTGAGGGTTTTAACCACGTCAAAATACTGGTGTATTGATCTGTGATCTGTTTGTGAGCGGTGTCCTTTAGGTGTTTTGTCTGAGGAACTTACCCTGTAAATTCCTACACATACCAGCCACAGGAACATCCAAAGGAAAAGAAATAGAGACCATAGAATAGCCTATAATGATAGATCAACCTAGAATTTCCAAAGAACTGGGTCAAGTGCCAACTCCAGCCCAAACTAATGTAATAGAAAGTCCAGCTTTGCAAAATCCTCTAAATGAGGAAAGAAATAAAAAGAGGGACAGAAAAACTACTACCCCTGCCAGTGGACCTACAGGATAGCCTGGAGCAAAGAGGCAAAGACTGAACCCTCTATCAAAAGATGAAACAATTGAAGAAATTGTAGACAGCCAGAGAGAAGAAAGAGCTAGCCAACAAACTTTGGAAGGAACATCCACTAGCTCACATATGCAAGAGCTAGAAAGACAACATAGTGTAGAAGTGTCATCCCTCAAGCCACAAAGCAAACAGGCCTCAGATATTAAGAAAACATTCATTGAAATAAAGGCCAAGAATGACCCAGTAAGGATTCAAATGTACAATCAATATTTAAAAATGGCCCCCACAAATCAGCAAAGGTTAATGTCAGCCTATGACATTAAAGAGGGAAAGATGATAATGAGTTACTTCAAGCCAAAGGTTCAACAACCTCAATCAGCAGTAGATTACATAAGAACAAATTTGGAGGTCTTTACTAAATATATTCATCCTATGGACCAGATTGAACTTCACAAGTAGACTAGGGAAATGGTCTATTCCACATTGGCTAGCAAAGCAATGATGGCCCACAAGCTGCAAGATTCCTTGGACAACACATCTGCTCAACTACACTTGGATAAAGCCTCTTCTCTAGCCAAGGATAACAGAATAAAATCATTAGAAGAAATTATCATCAGTTTGGGACATGATCCCAAAGATGCTAAAGGCATAGAAGCACTAATCAAGAAGAAAGAAGAAGACATTGCTGCCCTAAGGAAATAGCTAAAGCTGCCTCCTTCAAGGAACGCACAGACTGTTGAGGTTATTAAACAGAAATATGAAGAAGAGATGATGGACCTACTCTTGAAACTAAATGAAAGATTGAATGACACAGAGCAGGCTTTAGAAAATGCACTAAAGGACAAGCAGGGAGAGTCGACCTCTTAGCCTCCTGAAGTAATTCCCATAGTCTCAACAACAGTCCCATCTACATTTGGGATAGTCTTAGCTCCAAATGTCCCAACAGCCACAACAGAGGTGATCACAGGCACAGTTACAGCAGGAACAGCACCAGGTAGCAGCACCAATTTGAGTACAGAAGAACTAATCAAGGCAATGGAAGACTTGAGGCTATAGGTGTCAGAATTAAAACAGGTAAAAGAACAGTTGTCTAAAATGGAAACAGATTTTAATATCTCTAAGATAAATGTTGTGGAAAAAACAAGGGAGATCAAAGCTTTAGAAAATAAAGTAAAAACATTAGAAAAAGATCTCACTTTCGAAAAACCCCTAGCAGAGATCAAGAAAATCCTTTGGGCCAACATCATTCAATCTATAAATGATGTGTAGCCATCTATCCAAGTGATCTATGAACAGATTGATTTAGTGAAAGCAACACAGGGGGCAATTCAACAGACGAAAGCACAATTAGGTAAAATGCGAGATGAAGCCAACAGGCTTATACATTTTTTGAATAACAGAAATAAAGAACAACTGGAAGAAATTGGCATCTTAGACACGACAGACACCATTTTGGAAATCAAAAGGGTTCTAACCAAGAGAACTTTGGTGCAGAACTTAGAGAGAAGATGCCAAGATATGCAGGTGGAAATTAATTCTTTTATGGAGAAGTTCAAAATTTTGCAGAATAAAGGGCTACCAGGTCCTTTGGTCATTAATGACAAATTAATGAAGCATATTGATTACGTAGAAAAGTTGAATAAGTATGTTGGAAATCAAGCAAGCTCATCAACAAATGCATCAGGAATAAAATCACTCCCCACAGGCCGAGTTCTCTATGACAGCTTAGAGAACTTATTCTATATTCAGCATGAGGTAAAGCACTTGTTCACAATCCAGCCTAACTTTTTTAGATATACAGAGACTGATGAGGCTCTAAGGAAACTTCAGAAGCACAAATTGCCAGAGAAAAAATGGTGGGAAGACATGTTAGAGATTTTGTAAATTTATCTTGGGTATATGTAAATTTTGGGCTATTACCACAGTAAGATGAACAAAGGTGAACAGGGATCAAAAGAGGTCGAAGTGTATGAGGACAGGAAAAGAGTATCAGTCAAAACAAGGCATCCAGCACAGAGTTACTATAGAAGACAGCAACAAGCCAAATTCTAGGGCCTGCCTCTAGCACACTCAGCACAAATAGGAACAGCACAACATCAGTTTACCTTTCTCCTATCTTCGAGACTAGTTGTCTCCATTTTCTTGTAAAAAATGATTAGTCATCACTAGAATATATCTCACTCTATTATGAGATATTTTGTGTAAAATATTTTGTATAAATACCCCCTAAATTGGAGTATTGAGGGTGGATTCATATACATTGTTGTAATATTGGTTTTTTGGAATAAAGTGCTAATTGGATCAAATTTTCCTATGGCTTGTTGAATAAAGAATTGAGGCAAAGGACTTTCCACAGATTTCTTGAATCAAACATTGGATCAATAAGTAATCTATACCTTGTGTTTTAAAGTCTTCCTTGTTTCTTATATCATCTCTGTTCATATCTGAATGATAAACAAAAAGGAGTAATTCAGAATATGCTTGATTGCACTCTGTCTCCAAACATTATTATTCTCTATGTTTTCCTCTGAGTTAGAATAAACAGTGAAACCTTAATTGCTCCTGTTTTCTAGTTCTTTCACTTTGATTATTAATTAAAGAATACTTAACTGCTCTTTATTAGTAATCAATTCAAGCTCTTTTTTTCAAATAGGTTGAACGATTCTTAACTGCTATTCACCCCTTTTGAAACCACTCCATTTATTCCAAATCTTTGTTTGTTCCTTGCTGGACCATCTTGCTATGTAAAACCATCTTTTGTTAAGAAACCTAATCCAGTGAAGCCATTTTCCTTCATTCCATTAGCCCAATGGCCTAAACTACTCAGTCTTGCCCCTCTGCTATTGAATCTCACCACCCAAACTCAAACAAAACTCCTAAACCTCATAACTAGCCTAATATTTTTCAAAAAAAAGTTAAATCATAAAGAGAGATCCCTCTCTGGATACAGATTCACTAGAATTTGTGTCTAAAAGATTGGTTTGTGGTTACCTCGGCCTCCTTTCCCTTTTCTTATAACTTCTAGGAAAACCTGAGTGATAACACCATTCACAACATAAAAAATAAATAAATAAATTAGAAGAAAAGGTGCTATAGTGAAAATAGACCTATCTAAAGCATACGATCGCATCATCTATTGTACATATGAATGTTCTTGACTCATTTGGGCTTCAACATTGGATTTATAAATTGGGTCATGGGATGTTTGAATAACATTAGTTTTTCTATCTTGATCAATGGGATGGCTACACCTTTCTTCCATAGCTAAAGAGGACTGCAACAAGGATGCCCTCTCTCTCCCCTTCTCTTTCTTCTAGCTGCATAAGGTCTCAGTCAATTGATACTAGAATCTATGAAAAGAGGAGACATAAAAGGAGTATAAGTGGTTGTCAATTTATATATAACCCTCTTGTTGTTCGTGGATGACATTTTTCTCTTCAGTAATGGTAGCAGGAATGAAACAAAGGCTTTAAAACATATTCTAGAGTTGTTTCTCAAAGCTACAAGAATGTGCATTAATAAATAAATATCATCACTTATCTTGGAAGGCTTCATAAATATGGAAACTAGGAATATTGTAAAGGATCTCCCATTTTAGGAAAATAAGTTGGATGATAGTTTCAAATACATAGGGTTCCATTTAAAGCCTAACTCATATAGGAAATAGGATGGGTATTGGCTGGTGGCTAAAATTGAAAATAGGATAAAACATTAGAGCTTCAAATGGTTATCTAGAGTAGGCAGACTAGTCTTAATAAAATATGTAGTAATGGAAATATCAGTATATTAGGTGGCATTTACCTGGGTACCTGTTAACACCCAGGTTGTTCTCTTTGACTCCCAAGGGAATACGGCCGGGGTAACCACTAACCAAACTTTGGGCTGCAGCTTCTAGCCTAGCTGCAGTCAGAGAAGGCTCTCTCTATTGGGTTTGTCACTGCTTTCAGTGAGGGTTCTAGGCTAGTTATGAGATGAGTTTTTTGGTTGTTTTTGTGTGTTTGGTTGGGAGGATGCTTCTGATTCCCATGGAGTATATCAGCAGGGAAGATTAATCCATTGGGCAATGGAGTCTATGACTGTTTTCTCTTGAAATCTTGATTTCGGTGAGGAGGCAAAATTACAGGGCCTGTGTGCATTTCATGAAACAAATTGTGAATATTGAGAGTGAGATGAATACAACTAGCAATGAGCAATTAAGATTTCGTTACTTAAGCTGTATTTTTATGAAAGATGGTTTGTTATCTAAGAGCAATCACTTGAATTCTTAAAACAACAATACACAATGGTGATATAGTTTGAAGGTAGCAGCTGAGAATTACACTTTAAACATATTACAGAAGAAAACATATAAGACAGTTCGGATCGAGCTCAGGGTAGTCAATGACTAAGTCCCGAGGCTATCCTTTTTCCTTGCTATCTAGCTTAACAAGTGTGTAAAAGACATGAACGACATATGGAATAACAGGAAACATAGGTGAGATAAAGAGTTATGAAGAAAACTTATTTGAAACCACCTAATGCACAGGAATCTTGCCACTTTGAGCCACACACCATCAAGATATCAGTAGACAAACATCATTGAAGAAATCCCACTGCCTTTGTATTAAACTGTCTTGAAGATATCTCAATATCAGAGTTTTCGGAGAATATATCAGAAGAATTCTTTTTGTTTTACATCCAGCGTCCAACCCCTCTCCACAAATGCGAGGGTTAATATATAGAGTTACATACAAAAAATCTCTCAGGAATGGAGCCATCTGAGAGGAAAATATCTCTTACACTTGTACAGAGAAAGTAGGCAAGAAGTTATTACAAGTATAAATGATAGTAAAAGCCTTTAGCTGCTGTCAGGATAACCTTTTGTCCTTTGAGTACATGCGGACTTTAACTGCGCTGTTTTTCATAAATGAAGCGTTTAAGTGCTTTGTTACTTGTGATTTTCTGTATCTTTCTTGACTCTGCCACCTATACCTGTTGATGTTGCTGCTGATGCCGAGTACCTGTACTGAGTTGGCTCAGTGTCTTTATGCTTGCTGTCGTGGCTTTGTCCACCTGTCGGTGCAATCTGGACTGTATTGCTGCAAAAAGGTTCTTTCTTCCTCAGCCTTGGTTCAACAGTAGCTTTACCAAGTCTTGCCAATTATCTGGATGAGGAAGCTGGTGTTTCAAAATTGACCCTACGGTCTCATCAATATCTGTATACTTATAAAAATCAGGAGGTTTATCAAACAAATGTGCTACCTCATTTTTAATGAAAAACAAGTTATCTAATTTATTAAAAAGGGCCTGTCCTGTCAATGGGCCTGTTGTAGATGACCCTGAAGCCTCAGTAATTTGCATGGTTGAAAAGGTGCTTAGTCTTTTGATGTACTTCTCATAAGAGAGAAGCTTCCCTGATTCTTCTAAACTGGGGAGCCCTTTGTCCTGCAGGGCTGTGAACCTATTCTGGAGCTTGGTTATATCTGCTTGCATATCATGTACCCTTCTGTCCATTGTTTGAATTAGGTTCTTCATCGTTGTGGTCCTCTTAATTATGGAAATAGTTTCAGTTCTGTTAGCGATTCCAATCTGGATCAGCTGACAACTATTCCTATAATTCAAAATTTCTATCATCTTTGGAGCAAGGTCTGCCATATTGCCTAGATCGTTTCTTGCTCTGTATAGCTCTTTCTTTGCCTTGCCAATAAGCCCTATCTGCTCATAGATAGCAATAATGTACTCCCACTGGTTAGTGATGGCTTGTCCAATGGCAGTCCATATTACCTGCTTGATCTCTGCTGTTACTTTGTCAAAACTGAGCTGCTTTTCCAGCTCTGCAATAGTCTTTTTAAGGGCCTTTACTTCCCTCTCCCTCTCAGCCACGTTTTGCTTAGATTTGTCATATTTTTCTTCTAACTTGGCTAAGCTTTCTTTGGCTTTGTTGAGGTCTAACATTTGAGCTTCCAGTACTTGTAATTCCTACCTCAATTTCTGCATATCTAGGCTCTCAGCCTGTTCTTTAGCTGCTTCTGTATTGGGTGGCTCTGTTATTGTAGTTGTAACTGTTTCTGCTGCCTGCTTCGGGGGAATATCTTGTTTGGGAGTCTCCTCTAGATTTATTACCTCTGTGGGTGATTTAGAGGACTGTCCTTGTTCTCCCCTCTGTGTAGCTGCCTCTAAGGTATTTTCAGTATCTTGTAGCCTTTGTTGGGTCTCCACCAGTTCTTTGTACAAATTCATTAACAGGTCAGTGATGTCCTTGTCTCTTCTTTGTTGGGCCACTTCATCTATCTGCGGATGTATTGTTGGTGGGATTTTCATCTTCTTTTTTATGGCAGCTACATCTGCATCCCTCAATTTAAGGACCTCCTGAATGGCCTTAACATCATTGGGATCATGCCCAAATTCTATGATGATGTCCTCCAGGGCCTTAATTCTATTGTCTTTGGCTTGAGAGGATGCCCTCTCCAATTCAAGCTGCGATGATGTATTGTTTAAGCTATTCTACAGTTTATAGTTCACCAAGGTCTTATCTGCCAAGGTGGCATAGACCATCTCACCCATTTGCTTATGAAGCTCAATCTGGTCCATCGGGTGGATGTCTCTTGCAAGGACCTCAAGGTTTGTCCTTATATAGTCTGCAGTTGATTGAGGCCGCTGCTCTGTGGGAATAAAATGACTCATGGTCAATTTAGCCTCTTGTACATCATATGCGGCCATGAGCCTCTGTTGATTGGAGGGAGCCATGTTCAGCAGATAGTTATACAACTTGATTTTTAGTGGCTCGCTCCTCCTCTTGGCATCCTTGAAGAAGTCTTTGATGCCTGCAGATTTGCTCCTGTCCTGCCCTGAGGAGCTGACCTCCCCTAGTGCTGTTCTATCCTGTTCTTGTTGCATTGAGCTGGCAGAGGCCTCAAAGCTATGCATTTCCTCTTCCCCAAAGGGATTTAGCCTCTGCCTTTTCTCTGAACCTTCTGTAAGAGGGGTCTCCCTCTCCCTTTTTCCGCTAATGTCCTCCCTCAGAGGGGTTTGGAGGAGTGAAGGGTCAACCCTAGAGTCTATTTTGGGAGGTGCCATACTAGTTGTTTTCTCTTGGGTGGCTGACTGGCCTTCTCCCTTTTGCCTTTCCTGATCCTGTTGATCAGTTTGTTGCTGGTTTTGCTGCTGCTCCTGCTGGTCCTGTTGGCCCTCTGTTTCTTCCATTACTTTTCCTTTTCCTTTGTCCTGGCCTTGTTTCGAAGTTTCTGCTGCCCCTCCTTGTGTTGTAGTTGAGGATGCTGGCACTATTGTCTGAGGACTGGGCAAGGTAGGCACCTGGTAAACAGAGGTCTGGACTGAAGAATGCGGTTGGTTTAGCGCGCCGGGTACGTCGAGAGTGGTTGCAGGTTGGCTGGTTGCTCGGCGTCGTAAATTTGCATGCAGAGGGCTTAACAGGAAATTTTGAAAAATTATGAAAATTGGTGAAAATTGGCGAAAATATGGCTTTTTGGCCCTTTTGGCGCGCTCTATGGATGATGTCAGCATGACATCATCATGGGGGCCCGGGTTGGGTGACATCATCATGACGTCATCGGGTGACGTGGCGGTCAGCGGTAGGTTCCCGGGGGCGGTGATGTGGCGGCCAGGTGGACGAATGGGAGCAAGGCGGGATGAACTGGCGGTGACGTGCACGGCATCGGGGCGCAGACGTGGGCGGGACAGGTGTCGCAATATCGGAAGCGGCCCTGTACGTTGAACGGACTGTCAGGCGCCGCTCCGATGCAATCAAATGAGGACGTGTGCCCCTGCGCTGATGCTGGCCTGACGTAAGCGTCTGACAGATATCGGAAGGTATCTGTCAGACACGTAAGGCCTTCCGATATTGATAATGGCCGTAGATCTGGAGGCGGGCGATCGGACGGTCGTCGGGCGCCCAACTTGCGCGAATGATAACAACGGCTTTGGTTAACGTGCCGACGTCGGGATTGTCCGAAGTCAACGTCCGCCGTAGATCTGGAGCTGGCGCGATCTGACGGTCCTCGGGAAGGAAATCTGCTCGACCTGTACTGCTCCTGGGCGGGCCATAAACAAATAATTTCTTTTGCAAAATGTGTTTAATCGGCCAACCTTAGAAAATATGTTATTTCGGGTTTGATCATATGGTTTTGGACATAAATATTTTCAAAGGCGGAAACATTGGAAAAAGGGGTTTTACACAGGATTTATGCAATATGAAAAGGTGAATGACCCCCGACCTTAGGATAAAGCGGGGAGGGGTGTTTTTATAAGGTTTTCCGCTCCTTGGAGTAATTTTATGGGTTATTCAATGTTTTTTCAAGGTTTTTCAAGGTTTTCCAAGGTTTTCCAAGGCAAAATGGCACTTTGGATAGGGAAAATGGTGTGAGGTGGAGCAAAAGGTGAGTCATGGGTTCTTGACCTTGACCAGGTGTCAATTCAAGTCCCAGGGAGAGAATACTATGGCTATAGTGCCAGGGAGGGGATATTTATGCATTGAGGGGTTTATACACCGTGGTGTTTATAATAATAGGGATAGAGGGGTATAGGGAGCTAAATATTAGAATTAGCTGTTAATATGGAGGAAACACATGAGTGAGGGCTGATTCAACAAAGTTTTCTTTGAAAATAACTTGTAATCAGGAGTAGATAAAAATGAAAAGTTTTTACACAAAAAATGTGGCTTTTGAAGGCCATTAATATCATGACAATCTTTGAGTTTGCTGCATAAACCAAAGGGTGATGGGGTGTTAGTAAGGAGTGATATACATATGAAAACAGGGGAATTAGTCATGCACCAGTGTGTTGCCTTTCTCGTAGATGTTTCAGCAACTTTGATTTTGAAAGAGACACCATTTCTGCAACCCCATCTACCTACCCCACTAATTCTCCTAGCATTTTTTGTTCCTTCTTGGAGGGTGCACTTGGACTTGCAAACCCTTTGAATGCCTTTTCTTTTCATTGGCTTTTTTGCTTCCATTCACTATCTAATGCAACCCTTATTTCTTCCAAGGTCCCAGATTTAGCAGTTGGGAACCTTAAGTTTCTCTACCTAGCTACTGATCTGCCAAGATTAAACAGTTTGGACAGATATCATTCTCTATTCTACAACATGGAAATTGAAAACATGGCATGATCCAGATTAGACTGTTGGACCACCCATCAAAATTGAGTTTTTACCAAAACTGATACAGACATTGCCTTCTTAGGGAAATATGAGATCTTTGCATTTGACAAAGCTGAGCATATTTGGATCTTTGATATCCAATCATGAAATATGAAACCTATTGGTATAGGTATCCAACAGTGGCTCCACATGGGGATGGTGTTTCTTTTGGAAAGACCAAGAACAGCAGGTCAGTGTGCTTGGATCCTTTGGCTACTTCTCTGAAACTTTGGAGTGTTGTTCATCATAAATTCCTTAAATTGCAGACTGATAAACTGAAACACAGCCTGTTTTTCAATTCCATTCTTTGTCTGTAATGCTTTTCAAAATGATTTCACCTTCATGCTTTCAAAAAGAACAATATCTACAACACATACAGAATTTATTTACATAAAACTATGTACAAAATGCAGGCCAACTCTTTTATGGAAGGTAATCAAAATAGTGCTTAAGCATCCTGCCATTGACAGGGCCTTCCTCTAAGTCAGTTTTGTCCAAATCTTGCAGAAAATAGGTGTTGTTTCCTTGC
>APFE031558775.1:0-10986 GCA_000404065.3 Pinus taeda
TCAAGACTTTGATAATAACTGGATCGATCTCTGAGCTCCTTGATTATTGTGTTCTTTTCAATGACTTCATTTCTTAGAGATGTTACTTCAACCTGCAACTTTTGATACTTTTCTTTGCATACCTTTTGATGATCTTTTAGCCTAGTAACATCTTCTTTGAGGGCACCACTCTTTATGTTCAGAAGTTTTTCTTGTTCACTAATTTTGTTTGTCAGCCTGTTAAATTCTGCCTCTATTTGATATCTTTCTTGCTCACCCATAAGAGCAAATTCAGTAGTCTCACTATCACTTTCATCTTTTCCAAAAGGAAGGATAGTTGGAACATCAGAGGATAGCAAATTCATACCTGAATGGTCATCTTCATTCTGAACTGATTCTGAATCTGAAGCGCTTCTTATACCTAATCCCCAATCGATTCCCCCATTGTCATGTTTGCTCTGAGATGTCTTCTTCTTCTTATGAGCTTTCTTCTTAAGCTTCTTTCCCATTGTTCCAAGGATCTCCTTCAAGCGATCAAGCTTCTATCAAAGGACCTTCTCTGATACCAATTGTTGAAAATAATACTGAGAGGGGGGGTGAATCAGTATTATCACATTAATAAAACTTTTTCATTTCCAAACTCTGATTCATATATGCTACTTCCACAACTTCTTATGATTAAGTTAATTGATCTTCAATGAGTGCATTAGACCATTATCAACCATATTATCAGTTAACAGATGCAGTAACATAGAATAGATCATCACACATAAGGCACACACATGAACACCATGATATAAGGTGGAAACCCAATGCGGGAGAAAACCACCTGCTGCAAGTCATCTCAATCTTCTTCTTAATAGGAAAATCCTTTTACAATATTTTGTACTGGTGCAGCCTTATACCAGTACGGGAGCTACAACCCCCTTTGCTCTTGTACTAGCTGATCCATTTACTAGTACGCAGGCTACTACCCTACAATGCTCCAAAGATTCCCCTTTGCTTTTTTACTAGCTTAAGTACTAGTACGTAGGCGCTGGCCTACAATCTTCTCTCCTCCAGGTACCACGTTTCATCAATTTTCATACTGGATACACTGAAGCACAACACATAATCTGAAAGGCCACGTTTCATCCAATTTTCATACTTCTGTGGCGCCACGCACCTCCGCAACTGCGCCTTCTGTGGCGCCTCCGCACTGCGCCTTCTTTGGCGCCTCTATGGCGTCTCCGTACTGTGCCTTACGTGGCACCTCTGTGGCGTCTCCGCACTGTGCCTTCTGTGGCGCCTTCACACTGCGCCTTCTGTGGCGCCTCTGCGCTGCGCCTTCTGTGGCACCTCTGTGGCGTCTCCGAACAGCGCCTTCTGTGGCGTCTCTGCGCTGCGCCTTCTGTGGCGTCTCCGCACTGTGCCTTCTGTGGCGCCTCCGCACTGCACCTTTTGTGGCGTCTCCGCACTGTGCCTTCGCACTGCGCCTTCTGTGGCACCTTTGTGGCGTCTCTGCACTGCGCCTTCTGTGGCGCCTCTGTGGCGTCTCCGCACTGCGCCTTCTGTGGCGCCTCTGTGTCGTCTCATGTGGCGCCTCCGCACTGCACCTTCTGTGGCGCCTCTGTGGCATCTCCGCACTACCCCTTCTGTGGCACCTCTGTGGCGTCTCCGCACTGCGCCTTCTGTGGCGCCTCTGTGGCGTCTCTTGTGGTGCCTCTGTACTGCGCCTTCTGTGGCGCCTCTGTGGCATCTCCTGTGGCGCCTCCGTACTGCGCCTTCTATGACGCCTCTGTGGCGTCTCCGCACTGTGCCTTCTGTGGCGCCTTTTGTTAATACATGTGGTTGCATTTGAATTGCACCATTGACTACATTAATTCCTAGAAAATCTATGTTGTCTTGGAATAAAGACATCTTTCTTTCTGACAAGACTATACCATGCTGCTGGACTTCTTTTAAAAATATTTCTAAATGCTCCAAATGAGTTTTCGTATCTGGACTATGGATGAGGACGTCATCAATATATGTGACAATAAAATCATACTTATTAAAAATAAAATCCATTCTTCTTTAGAAGAATGTAGGGGCGTTTTTCAAACCGAAGGGGACAACCTTCCATTGGTAAAATCTGGCTGGGCATATAAAAGTCGTTTTATGCTAGTCCTCTGGTTGTATTTGGATCTAATAATACCCAAACTTCATATCAAATTTACTGAATACCTTGCTATGCTGTATTTTTTGCATGATAGTTTCTGGCCTTGGCAATGGATAGTTAAAGCTTTGAGTGATAGTATTGAGGGGTTTATAGTTTATCATCATTCTAGGTTTACCCCTAACTATCTCTGATTGATTTCTTACCATAGATGCTGAGCAAGTGTAATGGGACTCACTAGGCTCTATGAGCTGCATCTGCAGTAGCTCTTTAATCTGTCTTTTTATTTCCTGCTCATCTGAGGGAGTACATGGAATTAATTTTCCTTTGACTCCATTGTCATGCAAGGTTATGATCTCCTGCATCGGACTTTCTGTTTCCCAAAACTGTTGTGGGTTCTCCGAGCAACTCTTTAGAAGTATTTTTTGGATATCATCTTGTTCGGTAGACCAGTTGGGATCTACCCATGCCAATTGTTTTGTTTTGGATTCTGCTCTTGCTTCATAGATCTGCAGGACTTCCTACCAGTCATCAAAATCTCTTAATGGCTTTCTGGCTCCTACTCTTTTCTGGCTATTTTCATATATAGCTTCTGAATTTGCAATAAATAGTCTAGGAACAGAAATAACTTTTTTCTTCAAATTAATAATCAACTTATCCTGGCTGATTGTTACTGGAAGCACATAATTTAAAAATGGCATACCCAACATTAAACTAGCTAAGGGATCAAAGTGTTGTATTGTAGAGATCTTGATAATACTCCCCCCAACTTTCAAAGAAATATTGTCTACATAGTGAGTTAAACTCACTGATCCTCCAATGGTTTCTGAAACCAAGATGTTTTGCAGTGGTTTCCATAGAGATTTAAATAAAGATGGTCGAGTCAAATTATTAGATCCACTGGTATCAATGAATGCATCAACTGACACCCATTCATTTTTTACCTGTACTTGTACCAGGATGTAAATAAGGCTATTTGTTTTGACTATCTTTTTTAACAAAGTGTGTTCTTGTGTCTTCGAAATCTCTGGTTGTGGTAAACTGGTAGAAGCTGTTGTTCTCTTCTGGAATTGACAAAAAGCATTTATTTATGGCAAAGCTAGCACAGGGTTCTTACCTTGTTTTACTGATAATGATACTACACTTGCAGATTCATCATCTGAGTCATCTGTTGTTTCACTGGTGAATTCATTGTCAGTGTCACTGTCTTCCTCACTGTAGTGGTGTTCTTCTGAAAAATCGTCATCAGAACATGAGGGACAAATATTCATTTTTTGAACATTTTCTTCGTCTTCTGCATCTGATACTTTAGTTAAAATATATACATATGAAATATCATCCTCTGAATCTACAATTGACCAATCATCTTGAAATTCTTCTATGTCTATACATGCTTTGAGTTTACTAGATGAATTTTGTGGGCACTTTCATGCAGAATAACCTTCTTTTTTACAAATGAAACAACAATTGTTGTTTCTGGGCCTTGATATTTTCTTCAAAAACTTAAATTTACGAAACGGCTTTTTCGGGTTAGAGACTCTCTTGGGCTTGAATCTACCATACCTTTTTGTTTTCTTTTTCCTGCTAACTAGTGTCCATGGTAGCATTCTTTTGTAGACATCTGAGTTGGGTGTGATGTCAAGCGCTTTCTTCTACCAACATAAGTATTTAACTTTTTCTGTAACTCAAAACAGAAGATCAACCCAATATACTTGATCTAGAATTTTATTCTGGACTTCTAGATCCTTCATGATGAGGTCTCCTAGGTTACCTGGTAATTTTGACAAAAATGAAATTTTATGAGCCACGTCATTTGAGAGGTTAGCTTTGAAGACTTTAGCCATGAAGTCTTTACTAAATTGATCAAGATATTTTAGATCTTTAAATTCCATTCTATTTAGATCTTTTATTAGTTTCTTTCTCTCATCAAAGGGTTCTGGCACGAACTATGATTTTAATAACAATTCTAATGTGGACAGTCTGGCTTCCATGACGACTCTTCTTTTAGCTTCAGATGGTCCCATCCTCCAATCATAGACTATTCCAGCCATGCGTTTTTCTGCTAGGACCATGATAGATACATTATCTAATCTTGTTGTGACCTACATCTGATAGAGGGCTCCTATCCAGATCCATATTGATTCTCTAGGATTTGAAGAATTATCTAGATCTAAGATGTAGCAACTTGAATTAGCAGCATACAAGTCTTCTTCAACACAAGAATATTTACTAACTTCTTTCAAAATATGTGCCTTATTCTAATTATGTATAGATGGAAAAATAAAAGAAGGGAAATTAGAGGCAGCTTGCTCAAGAGTCATGACTTCTTTCTTTGACACAAACAATTTATCAGTTTTATATGTCACTCGTTCACTAGTTAATTTTCTAGTGTCTCTAGAAGTACCCTCGCCTGAACTAATTGCAATTTCTACTTCTTTGGACTCTTCTTCTTCCTCTAGATCCCAAAAATTGGGCGTACTCATATCCCTGTGAAACTTAGGAATTTCCTTGGCCTTCGTCTTTTGTCTCCTCCTTCTTCTTTCTTCCTTTTCTAGCTTCTCTGACTGCTGCTCGTCATAGAGCAGTTTGGGATTAGCATTTATCAGATCAGCTTGTTTACCTAGATCATCTAGAACATCTTCTGTTTGAGCACACCAAGTAGTTAGATAGTTTCCTATCTGGTAAACTTGGTCCATGTCATTCGGATTCTGAGAGTTTTGTTTTAGCAATGGGGCACAATCAGCTCTGGTAGGTGGGTGTCTAGTACTAGATGAAGAAGTACTAAATTTTGTTTTAGGTGGCCATTTTCCTCCCTTTACAAATCTTCAATTTTCATACTGAAATTCTTCTACAGGTGGTGTGGTATATACATATGTTCTAAACATTTTATTTACAAGAAATAACGGTTTCTCTTCTGGTATATATAGTTGGTTTGTAGACAGCGGCATACTGGTGGAAGAGCTAGCTTCTTCTAGTATGGGCATATGACGATAAAAATATCTTCTTCCACTAATAGGTTGTTCACTTTTTGAGATTACTGGTAGTACATGCTTTTCTGGCATGACTATTGGTCGTGGTATTTTGGGTTTGTTAGGAATGATTCTCACATAACCATCTGACACGAACATTCTTTTTAGCAGGCTACTTGAGTTATCTGTGGCTGCCAAGGATTTACACTGGATATACCAGTCATTGGGCAAAGCTTCTTTATCATAACAAACACCTTCTACCTATGTATTGCTGATTCCTACAGCAACACAATCTCTCAACACTGGCTATCTCAACTTAGGATGTACGGTGTTTGTTAACTGAAAAGAGGTCTTAACTATAACAAATAAATATTCACTGTCGTCTACCATTTCGAGACCTTGTACTCCTATCAAGGATTTCTAACAATCTTTAAGGTGGATATCAGACAAACTAATAGCATAATCTGGGTAGATAGTGCCATGTTGACATCCCGAGGATAAGTTTCCAAGTATGGTCCCTATTTAGGAATGTTCATATATATTGTGCCTGGTATCAAAAAGTTCGTCTATACAGGGAGTATTAAGGCCATGATGGAACAATGAGGCTAGTCCAATTCTAATACCCCCAAAATGCCAAGGCTTTCTTTCTATTGCTCGCATTTTCTCTCTGTTTCTCAATCACCCATATTTTTGGTATCAGAGCCACAGCCCGTTCCTTGGACAATAATTACATTAAATAGACAGAGTCTGAAGTTAGCTAGGTAGTCTTTGAAAAGCATCTTGTTTTACAAGTGCTAAGTAAATAAAAGCTACTTCAATCAATCTCTAGAATAGATTGTAAGAGTTCACCTATGGCCAATTTCTTAAGATCCTTCTCAACCATTCATTGAAGTTCTGTATCTGAAGTAGATAGTAGATCTCATGAGTTTGACCCCGTAGAACATGCGAAGGTCGAAGACCCAGACAACTGGAACCCTCCGGCACTAAATTCCAAAGAAATTTATCCTGTCCCGATGCTCTTCAAATTATCAAAGAAGGCCTATTTTAAAGAGGTTGAGCACAAGATAAGAATCAAAGGTCCATCTGTACATATTGTAGGATTAAATTTGTTTTCTGAAGACAAAATTAGAAATTTTAAAAGATATGTTGCTGAAAAGAAAATCTACTATTTGCATTTTGGGGGGATTAGAATTGGACTAGCCCCATTGATCCGTCATGGCCTTAATACTCCCTGTATAGCCGAACTTTTTGATACCAAGCACAATATATATGAACATGCCCGAATAGGGACCATACTTGGAAACTTATCGTCGGGATGTCAACATGGCACTATCTACCCAGATTATGCTATTAGTTTTTCTGAAATCCACCTTAAAGATTGTTGGAAAGCCCTAATAGGAGTACAAGGTCTTGAAATGGTAGACGACAGTGAATATTTATATGTTATAGTTTAGATCTCTTTTCAGTTAACAAACACTGTACATCCTAAGTTGAGACAGCCAGTGTTGAGAGATTGTGTTGCTGTAGGAATCAGAAATACACAGGTAGAAGGTGTTCATTATGATAAAGAAGCTTTTCCCAATGACTGGTACATCCAGTATAAATCCCTGGCAGCCACATATAACTCAAGTAGCCTTCTAAAAAGAATGTCTGTGTCAGATGGTTGTTTGAGAATAATTCCTAGCAAACCCAAAATACCATGACCAATAGTCATGCCAGAAAAACATGTACTACCAGCAATCTCAGAAAGTGAACAACTTGTTAGTGGAAGAAGATCTTTTTATCGTCATATGCTCATACCAGAAGAAGCTATCTCTTCCACCAGTACACCGCTGTCTACAGACCAGTTGTATATACCAGAAGAGAAACCGTTCTTTCTTGTAAATAAAATGTTTAGAACATATGTCTATATCACACCACCTATAGAGGAAAATCGAAGATTTGTAAAGGGAGGAAAATGGCCACCTAAAACAAATTTAGTACTTCTTCATCTAATACCAGACAGCCACCTACCAAAGCTGACTGTGCCCCATTGCTAGAACAAAACTCTCAAAATCCGAATGACATGGACCAAGTTTACCAGATAGGAAACTATCTAACTACTTGGTGTGCTCACGGAGAAGATGTTCTAGATGATCTAGGTAAACAAGCTGATATGATAAATGCTAATCTCAAACTACTCTATGACAAGCAGTAGTCAGAGAAGCTAGAAAATGAAGAAAGAAGAAGGAGGAGACAAAATAAGAAGGCCAAGGAAATTCCTATGTTTCACTGGGATATGAGTACGCCCAATTTTTGGGATCTAGAGGAAGAAGAAGAGTCCAAAGAAGCAAAAACTACAAATAGTTCGGGCGAGGGTACTTCTAAGACACTGGAAAATTAAGCAGTGAACGAGTGACATGTAAAACTAGTAAACCATTTGTGTCAAAGAAAGAAGTCATGCCCCTTGAGCAAGCTGCCTCTAAGTTCCCTTCTTTTATTTTGCCATCTATACATAATCAGAATAAGGCACATATTTTGAAAGAAGTTGGTAAATATCCTCGTGTTGAAGAAGACTTGTATGCTGCTAATTCAAGTGGCTACATCTTAGATCTAGATAATTCTTCAAATCCTGGAGAATTGATCCGGATCTAGATAGGAGCCCTCTATTAGATGCAGGTCACAACAAGATTAGATAATGTATCTATCATGGTCCTAGCAGAAAAACACATGGCTGGTGTTGGAAATAATACCGAGAGGGGGGGTGAATTAGTATTATCACATTAATAAAACTTTTTCATTTCCAAACTCCGATTCATATATGCTACTTCCACAACTTTAATTGATCTTCAATGAGTGCATTAGAACATTATCAACCATATTATCAGTTAACAGATGCAGTAACATAAAATAGATCATCACACATAAGGCACACACATGAACACCATGATATAAAGTGGAAACCCAATGCGGGAGAAAACCACCTACTGCAAGTCATCTCAATCTTCTTCTTAATAAGAAAATCCTTTTACAATATTTGTACTCGTGCAGTCTTATACCAGTACGGGAGCTACAACCCCCTTTTCTCTTGTACTAACCGATCCATTTACTAGTACGCAGGCTGCTACCTGCTACAATGCTCCAAAGATTCCCCTTTCCTTTTGTACTAGCTTAAGTACTAGTACGTAGGCACCGGCCTACAATCTTCTCTCCTCCAGGTACCACGTTTCATCAATTTTCATACTGGATACACTGAAGCACAACACATAATCTGAAAGGCCACGTTTCATCCAATTTTCATACTTCTATGGCACCGCGCACCTCCGCAGCTGCGCCTTCTGTGGTGCCTCTATGGCATCTCCATACTGTGCCTTCTGTGGCGCCTCTGTGGTGTCTCCGCACTGTGCCTTCTGTGGCACCTTCGCACTGCGCCTTCTGTGGTGCCTCCGCACTGCGCCTTCTGTGGCACCTCAGTGGCGTCTCCGCACTATGCCTTCTGTGGTGCCTTTGTGGCGTCTCCGCACTATGCCTTCTGTGGTGCCTTTGTGGCGTCTCCGCACTGCGCCTTCTGTGGCGCCTCTATGGCATCTCCACAATGCGCCTTCTGTGGCGCCTCCGCATTGCGCCTTCTGTGGCACCTCTGTGGCGTCCCCACACTGCGCCTTCTGTGGCGCCTTCGCACTACGCCTTCTGTGGCGCCTCTGTGGCGTCTTCGCAATGCATCTTCTGTGGCGCCTCTGTGGCTTCTCCGCACTGCGACTTCTGTGGCGCCTCTGTGGTGTCTCCTGTGGCGCCTCTGCACTGCACCTTCTATGGCGCCTCTGTGGCCTCTCCGCACTGCGCCTTCTATGGCGCCTCTGTGGCGTCTCCTGTGGCGCCTCCGTACTGCGCCTTCTGTGGCGCCTCTGTGGCGTCTCCTGTGGCACCTCCATACTGCGCCTTTTGTGGCGCCCCTGTGGCGTCTCCGCAGTGCACCTTCTGTGGCGCCTTCGCACTATGCCTTCTGTGGCGCCTCCGCACTTCCACAGCTGCAGCGCTCGAGGGATCACCCTTCACAGATTCGCTTTCCACTTCACTTTCATATAGATCGAGATTTTGAAACAATAACCCAATATTTCAGATCTTAAGATATTCAACCCAAAAACATACACAAGGCAAATGATCTCCTTTGCTTTATATAGGCAAGCTCTTCCTCAAATCATGGACCAATACCATGGGCCAAAACCATAGGATAAAAAACTGTGGGACTAATACCATGAACCAACTATGAAAGTGCGTGAACTTTTCTCCACATGAAATAAACATTTATCTACATAAAATTCCGTGAACTTTTGTCTACATGAAATAAACTTTTCTTTGCATAAAATTCCGTGAACTTTTCTCTACATGAAGTAAACTTTTCTTTGCATAAAATTCCGTGAACTTGAAAATAACTTTGCTGCACTATAATTTATCATCTGAATGGGTTGCCATCAAGGACAACACTTTAGCCATAATGCCAATAGTCTCCCCCTTTGGACTTGATGGCAAAGCTTACTTGTGAACTGTCATCTGATCCCTTTTTGTTATCCGGTAACCCATGCACTCTGTCACATCTGATATTTCTTCTGTAGATTCATCTGAATGTATACAAGTGAGATGATATTCTATGAGAGGGTTGCCATCAAGTACAACACATGCATCATAATGCCAACAAAGGGGTATGATGTTGTTTTCAGCAAGGGAAAAGCTTTCCTGCGCAGCAAGACAACTGGTGAGACCCGGAAGATAGGGGTTTGAGTAAGGAAACTTTATCAGTTACATGTAGATGGATGCGCAGCAATGGCAGGCAAGGCAGAAGGATTGGTGAGATGGGATGATGGCGAGTTGTGGCATAGGAGATTGGGTCACCTTCACCATGGAGCCTTAAAGATACTGCAGCAGATCACTACAGGTCTTCCTAAAGGCACACTTGCGCTGTCAAATCAGTGCAAGGGGTGTACTTTAGGGAAGTTTTTGAAATCCACCTTTCACGAGAAGGATAGTTGCACCACGACGATCCTTGAGAGAATTCACACAGACGTGTGTGGACCTTTCTCAGTTGCTTCGACAGCAAAACACAGGTATTATGTGATTTTTGTTGATGATTTCTCTCGTAAGTGCTGGATCTTCTTCATGCAGAAGAAGAGCGAGACATATTCAAAGTTCTCTGAATTCAAAGCACTGGTCGAGAAGGAGTCGGGGAAGAAGGTGAAGGCTCTTAGGAGCGATAATGGTGGTGAATACATCTCGGACGAGTTCAAGGATTTCTGCAAGGCAGAAGGGATTCGTAAAGAGCTCATAGCTCCCCATAACCCACAGCAGAACGGGGTAGCTGAGCGGAAGAACAGAACGATTGTGGGTGCCGCACGGGAAATGTTGCATGATCAGGGCCTACCCCTTCACTTGTGGGCGGAAGCATGCAATACAGCAATTTATGTGCAGAACCGTTGTCCTCATAGGATACTTGGCATGAGTACACCTGAGGAGACTTATTCTGGTAAGAACCCTGATCTTTCTCATTTGAGGATTTTTGGTGCTAAAGTTTACATGCATGTGACGAAGGATGCCAGAAAGAAGTTGGAGCCGACTGCAGAGGTTGGGATATTTGTGGGGTACACTGATACACCCCACAACTATCGTGTGTATTTTGCAAACAGTGGTAAAACTGTTGTGCGACGGGATATAAAATTTCAGGAGGAGAAAGCCATGAAGTGTTCGCTTGAGAGGGAGCTACACTTGCATGCAGATGAGGAGCTATTAGTTCCTAAGGATGAGCTCAGGACGTGGATCAGCCACAAGACGAGGTTCATGGAGTGGAAGAGACCACTCATGCAGCGCCAACCATCAGAGGGCGAAAGCGCTTGACAGAAGCTAAGCGACTGGCTCAAGATGCAGAGAAAG